>VUQH01004323.1:0-13016 GCA_015106775.1 Etroplus canarensis | reverse complement strand
CCCCCCCCCCCATCAGCTTTCCACCCCTAGGCAATACCTAAGAACGCATTTTCATCTTGTAGCTTCACATCTCTCTCTACCACTCACTCAAGCATTGCCTGTTCTCCCACTCACCTTTTTTCTCTTCATCTACCTACCAAAATATCCTACATCCACCCCCCGCACTAACACCACTGTTAGCCCCCTCCTTTCTAACCTATTGGTACTGACCAGGAATTTCTTTCTTCCTCTTTCACGCATTCTCCTCCTCTTCCACTCTCTCTTCCTTGGTCTTCATCTCAAGCTTCCGATTTATCTATCTTCCACCAACAATTCTAAACAGATGGCTACACGTAGCCTGGAGCAAAAACATTGGCTTTGGACTACAGCGCTACCAGGGCCAGTCTTTTGCACTCACGCAAGATCTAATAAGCTGATATCCAGCGAGAAATGTGTTCTGATTTGCCAGTGGCAAAAATGCATAAACCATATTGCACAGTGCAGATATTCACACCTTAGGCTTGTTCCTTGGTAGCATGCTTAATTATATCCAATCCAGAAAAAAAAGAAAAGCAAAGATTAAAGCTGATTTTAACTATGTTCTAAAAACAAAAAGGAAAAAAAGAGAGAGGAAAATGGAGAGGGTTGTTAAGAGTCATTTGTAAAATTTAAAGAAACTATTAAGTGTTATAAAAAAAACAACTTTGGAACCATTAAAAACACGTTTTTAAAAAGATGGATCCAGATGGAGAGTGATGAAAAGAGATGAAACCACTTAGGGAGAACAGAGACATCAATCAAGAGGAAGACAGACGGAGAAAGATGTAATTGTGTGTGTATGGGGGCAGGGAGGAGGGGGGACAGTCAGACATTGGGGATTGAGGTTTGGAAAGAGACACTTTTTTTATTGGATGACTTACACAGCACTGAGTTCAAAAGCAAATATTGCAGGCGATTACTTGTGCAATCATAAAAATAATAATAACGAACACTTGTAAGTGCAGTTTGTCACTTCAGTTTTGTAAGTGTGTACTTTTTTGAATACGTAACCTCTGTTTTGAGAATTTGTATGCATATATCTATGTTTGTGGATTTCATTGTTTTTTAAATCAAAATCAGGTTTCTGTCTGTAGACCCTCATACTTGAACTCATTTGGGCATCCATGTCCACTGCTTAAGCTCAATTGTGATTCACTAAATAATGTGCTGTGTCTGTGTGTTTGGTCACCAATTTTTGACTGGATATTAGCTGTCTGAAGTTTGGTATGGTTCTTTCAAAAGACATTTCAGGGTGTGTAAAAATTCAATTCAGAGTATATTTTATAGCCAGAATGATAATTGTAAGTTTATAAAGCAAATATGACAAGTTCAAAACCCTTTTTGGTATTATGTCAGTTCACTCTAGATAATAAAATCAGTCACTCACATACTGCCCACTGAGCTGTCACTTGGAACATCCACCAGCATAGTTAAACAAATTTTAATCGCGTCGACTCACTTTAGATTGACTCACTTTCAGTTTATTCAATCCGACTTGATTCCATACAATCTGAATTATTCAATTTAGCTGCGTTGGGCTCAGTCCAATTCAGTTCAATTCAAAGTCCATTCAAGCCAATTTAATTCAGCTCAACTCAATACCACTTAATGCACTGAAGATTCTTTTGTGTAGGTGGATAAAACCAGTCATAGGGCTACTAAGCTGTCTAGAATCCCTGTCTAGTGTGAGAAAGAGCGCTTTTGTTTAGCAATATTGGGTAAAATTGCTCAACCCACAGACAGCCATTAAGGTAATGCTGGAAGGCAGATGAGCTGAATGCCGAGCACTACAATACAGAGCAGAGTCTTCAAGAAGCAAATAAAAGGAAGCGTCTCAGTGAGGGGCTTGCTATGTAGGTCTTTGTGTGTGCTCGAGTGTGTGTCTGTGTCAGACAGTTAAGAGAGAGTGTTTGTAAGCCTCTACGGATGTGTGTGATTCTAGGAGACAGAGTGTGCTTGGGCTTGTGCGTGTGATTCCAATCCAGAGGGAATGGAAGAAGAAACTGATGTAAGAGATGGAAAACTTTCCTATCCACTTGTGTGTCATCATATTTTTATCAGACTTCATTTGCTTGCAGTGAAAAGTGTATACGTATAAGGATCTGGGAGGGTGTGTAATTATGTGCTATTATGTACACAAGAGAGTGTTTCAGTGGGCACGTCGGTGTGTGTTAAAATCACAAGTCTGATAGGGTCTGCCATGTGTATCCCTGCCTCAGCTTGCCTGAGTGAGTGCATGTATCTGCGGGAAAGACATTCCCACATTCTTGCAATTTCACAGAGAAGTTGAAACAAAAGCTGAGGGGAGGAGTTGTTAACACGGTAACATTATTAGCTGAACAGGCTGTCTGTATTATCTTATGTGGTAAACAGCTGAGACAGACAAGGGACTTCTAATCACATTCCAGCTCTGGCTGACCTTGATGTGTAAGGAAACAGACAATTTGTCTCCTTTCGCCTCCCACAATCTCCCTCCCTCTGACTCTCTCCTTGCTTTGTCTTTGTCTTGCTGTACCAGGCTGGGAACATGGAAATATACGTCCTTACATTTTTTTAAGTAAGGATGTTTAAGTGATTTTAATTCAATTGGTTATTAAAAAACCCTCAACATTCACCAATACCTGCTGCCCTTTAACTTTCACATTCTGATCTTGAGCCAAAACATTTTAAGGAGTAAAGATGACCAAAACATCACTTTAAGAATCTCATTTTCATCCCACTGAGGACATTTGGACTGCACCTTGTCTACATTGGCTTCATTGTGAAAGCAGCATGTCAGCACAGCAGCAGCAGCTGCAGTTCTCAATCATTTTGTGTTCAGGTAGAGCACCGCTGTGCAATCTGAAAAGTTTCAACAGCAGTCACAGCCCAATACACAGTCATTGTACACAGACCAGGAAAAAATAGGTGTGAAATGGCTGCTTCAAAATGAGACCAAAACAGTTCTTCTGCAGATGCAGAATGCAATGCTTTCACATCTACAACTAGTATATTTAAAATCAAATCAGCCGCTCAAGTGGAGATGTTACATTTTCTCCTTGTTATTATGAGGCTAAGGTTATATTAGTAGATTTGTTGATGACAACTGAATTACTTTATGACCTAACAAAGCCAGTCCTGTGAAGAGGTGTGTACAATGCAGATGATTTTTTTTTTATCCAATTCTGTTAAATATGTGTGAATGTCGTTACTCTAACTCTAGTGAGGTTCAAACAACTGGACAGCTTTGAAGTAAATTTGAACTGCAATGAAATGAGACATGGTTCAAAACCTGACTGCAGATATGTTAATACTTTATACTCTAGTACACTGCATCTAGTAAAAAAAATAGAAAATAAAAAGCCTTAAAGGTAAATGAACAATGAGACAAATGCATCTGTTCTTCCCACATTTGCAATTATTATATTTGATTGAATTATTTTTTTATGACTGGTGAAGACCAGTAGCAGTCTTACATAATAATTTTAACAACCAAATGTTACTAAAAATGGGTAAAAAGACTTATGGTGCCATCTGAAATTAGTGGCGGCGCACCTATGAAAAAACAACTACAAACTGAATCTTGCCCAGTTTATGTCTGTACCTGCTTTTATCTGGATCAGACAGATATGATGTGAAAAGACACACCTGCCTGCTGTAATCAAGCATGGCATTAGTGGCAATACTAAAGTATTGTTTGGTTTTGATCTTAATTTTTATGTTTATTTTTTGTCTAATATCCTTTTTAGGTTGCTTATATCAAGAATCTAGACTATAAATGACAGGATTTATGAATGAATATATAAAATGCCTTAAAAAGTATTATATATATTAAATTGAAGGTGTAGTGCATACTTTTGCAATTTCATACATCAGTGACTCTGTAAAGAGTCTACAAGTACTATTTGAATGACAGCTCAACAAAACTGTCAATAAGAGGAAAATTCATATGACTTGATGTTTCCTTTCGTCTGAATCAATAGACCACCTTCAATGCACCTTTAGGTGTAGCCCATTTATATCAATATGATCTCGATCAAGTGGAAAATAAATGTTTACAGGGTAAGCATGTGTTCCACCTCTACAGCCAAGCATCAGAATAGAACACAAACACACCATGTTACATTCAAACCTTTCTTAGTCTCCTCTCATTTAAACCTCTCTCACTCTGTCTCACTTCATTCTGTCTAGCTCGTGTTTCCTCTCTGAAGTCCACTGCCTCTAACCCCATCCCTGTCCCCTCCCCTCACTCTTTGCTGCCAGGTCAGCAGATCAGTTTTCAGTCTGGCTCAAAGGGTGATCCCCACTTTGGTTACCTTGTCCTTCTCACCTCCCACTTACCCCAGCCTCCTCACCTCCACATCTACTCGCTCCTTGAACATATGGCTGGCTGCATGGGTTGAACTCATTGTGGCTTTAATAAATACCTAAGTGTGCTGGTATCATCATGACAGGGGTCATGGGATGGTTACACTGCGTGAGCATGCATGTGTGTCTGTGTGTGTGTAACAGAGTGAAAGGGGAGGGGAGAGTATGTGTTTATATTTCTGTTTGTTTCTGGATGACAATACCTCCACCTCTATGGCCCAAATGGGCGCTGCATGTTATTACAGGAGGTGTATGTGTGGATGCATTCCTGTGGCATGCATGAGGGGATGGTGAGGTGAATGTGAGTCTACGACAGACGCTCATCATATTTAATCCTGAAGGGATTTCGTTGAAATGAAAAGCTGCTTTTCAATTTTATAATCCAGTAGACCTAATCTCTCCACCCGAGTCCGTCCATACAGTCCAATTAGATGGACAAGACTGGCTGGATGTGTCCTATTCACCACAGATTCATCTCCATTGCCTGCCCTTGCTGTGTCAAAACATTGAGATGCCCTATGTTGTGAGAGTCCAGCAGTGACCTTCATTATGTATTACAGAACAGTGCAATGCGCAAAAAACTGTGCTGTCAACTCACCTGTTTCCACTGCAGTCTTGGCCGTGTTAACAGGGCATTGATTGGACTTGGACTGAATGTGTGTGTATGTGTTTAAGGCAGTGTGTGCCTGGTTCGATTCAGCCTTTGTGGCACCGTGCTCTCACCCGCCCCCACGCACCCGCTGGGTTCAGAGAGAGAGAAAGTGCACACTACAGTAAAAGAAGTCACACTAGTGAAAATGCTGAGTCGATTTATTCTCAGAGGTCAGTGTGGCGCAAAGAAGATGCAAGGGTAACAGAGGAAGGAAGTTTAGATTTATAGCCAGGCATATGGCAAAGAAAGTTGGAGACTGACAGAAAGGAACAAAGAGTGAGTCAAAATGAGAGGTCAGAAGACAAGAAAAGTGCAAAGCTCTATATGAGATTAAGTTACATGCTGCAAAAAGGATGAAAACTAAAGAAAACTGGAACATAAATGTTATGTTTGATGACCTTTGGTGTGGGTGACCGAGGACAGCAGCCAGGAGGAACAGCTTTGAGATGGGCTATGCATTTTATACTGTATGTGTGTGGTTGAGCTAAAGGGTAGAATGAGGCCACTTTGCCCATATTGACTGCAGTGCCATGTGACTGCTGTGATCATTAATGTGTCCTGATGCCAACGGGTATCCTGATGACCCACATCTCAGCAGTCCACTCTCACTCTCTGGCTGCCACCCAAACCAGACCGCTCTCTCTCTCTCTCGCCCACTCTCTCTCCCTTGCTCTTTTTACTCACCCGCTTTCCCTGCCTCTCTTCTTGGAGGCACATACTCATATCCTCTTTCTTACAATTTGTCCATTAGAGCTTGGTATCGAACCTCTGTACTTTTCTGGTATTGACTGAAATGTCACTGTGGCAAAGTAGTGAAAGTTTGAACTGAATCTGGCCAAATCAGTAAACCTGTTTTTTAAATAAATAGATTGTATTTCTGCTTATACAATTTTTTCCCACCATCATTCCCATTCATATACAGACATACTCCCTTCTGTCTTTTCTTCCTTGCTCCTCTGTGAACAATTTGCATAAAAAAATCAAACACTATTAACTGAGCTGTCTTGTCATTCTGTTTCCTCTCTGATGCAATTTTGCATTTTATTCATGATGCCTACTTTTTATTACTCACCTTTTTTCATTTATTGTTTTTTTTTCCTCCTATTTGGAGCACCCAGGTTGGTCTGATGATGTGCTGACTTCAACTGAACAGTTTTTAATGTTTTCACTGACCCAGTAATGTAGCTTTGAAATGCAGAAGTTCTGCTCTGCTCCATCTCGTTTACACCATCTTTTTCCCCTCCTAACCTTCTGTAATTTTCACCCACTCCTGATCTAATTCTATTCCAATTTCTGTTAGCATCCCAAATCCTACATCTGGCACATACAAACCACTTATTACTCTTGGAGTCTATCTCTCACTTGCACTCATATATAAAATGCATATGCCTTCATGAAATAAGCAGTCCCTCAAGCAAAAGTGACAGGCACCCACAAACACAAACCTGCTCATGTCGCTAAACTGTTTGAGTTAACAAATTTTGACATGTAAGCGAAACTCAGTCACGCATGAGTGCCCAAAGTCTTAGCCAGCACACACACACAGACACGCACACGCACAAAAACACACACGCACACTGTATGGAACCAACGGGTGCTGGATATTTTAGGGGTGGGCAGGTGGGAAGGGGGCAAATCTCACTGCAGCAAAGGAGTTAATTACTCCATACAATCAATAATTCATTATCCTGTCAGTATGTGTGTCTGGGTGAGACTCTGTGTTCTGGCATGTTTTGAGTGCACGTAAGCAAGAACATCAAACTCTCCCAGTAAGCATTTTCTTTCCCTGGGAATGGCAGATTAAGAGGATTGAATCCGTAATGGATTAACCTCTGGAGTTTGTGTGTGTATGCATATGTGTGAGTGTTCATGTGTGTGAGTGTGTGTGTGTGTGTGTGTGTATGTAGGGGGGTATGCTGAGCAGGATCACAGAGCCCATGTATGAATTGATTAGCTTAAGAAGCTGCTCTCTTTCCCTTTTAATGACCACATCAGCACTTTTTCACCACGTGGAGGATAAACGTAGAGTTGTCTGTCAAGGAAATGAGACACCGCCCCTTTAAGAAGGGTTAGTTGTCACTCAAATATCACTCTTGGGAGCACTCCCTATGGACTACAGAGACCCTGCTGTGTCAGTGTGCCTATGATGATAAATGGTGACTGTGTCTGTGTATTTGTGTGTGTGTGTGTGTTGTAAGTGGGTAGAGGGTTGAGTGACCCTATCTGTGCTGCATTTATTTGTCAGCAAGAATTCAACTTTTAACTGCAGCTTTTGGACTTAACACCAATGTCAGTGCCTCCATCAACTATATGACTGATTTTTTATGGAATAAACATATACGCTAAATGGAAGAAAGATAACAGCTTGACAAAGGAAACAGCAACACAAAATGACCAATTACCCTGCTGGAAGCAACTATTTACCCACTCCCTCTGTTTTTACTCCAACTGATCTCTTCAGGGGTCGATACATATGTGCCTTACATACACATGCACACAAACATACACATGAAATAATGCATATTTAAACGTATGCACATTCATATACTGTTTGGATCCAGTATGGACTTGACTCATGTGCCCTGCAGTAGATCTTGCTAAACAGAGGGCTGATGTTTGACACAGCGCGCACACAGTCTGACAGCAGGATACCGTCACACTGCTCATAGGCTTAGCATGCTGACATAGACACACAAGTGTGTGCAAGTGTACACACACACTGACAGCTATTTTGTGGAGATAAAATGGTGTTTAGACATCAGCGACAGTTTGTGCAGTACAGTATGTCAGCAGATGTGCGAATAAAAAGACATGAAGCCAGGGACAAAAAGGAGGACGCAGAGATCAGGAGCCACAGAGTGCACAAAGACACAGAGAGGCAAAAAGCACTGACTGAGATTTTTAAGACAGAGTTATAAAGAAGGAACAGTGTCAAAGGAATATTTGTAGATCCATAGTGTTAAAACTATATCCAGAGTGCCTACCTGCTTGCTGTACTTGTTTCCAGTCTGGCAGCCATACTCTGAGCACTGGTCAGATCCCAGGGACATGGCATCTGCATTGCCACTGCCTCCACTACTGCTGCTGCTGGAGCCAGCACTCCCCACACACCCACCACTGCCTACAAAGGTGTTAGAGGGAGGCAGCTCCTGGACTGCCTGGTGCTTCTTTCCCTCAGCTGGAGGTGAGTGAGGCTGAAGATTCACTGCAGGTAGAGGTGAGCTGGATTTGTAGTGCCGGGCAAAATCTGGGCTTGACTGGTGCCTCCTGCCGCCACCCATCCGTGGGCTTCCAGGGTCACCGTCCACTGCACAGTAACGAGCTGCCAGGCGCTCACTATCTCTGCTCAACTCCTCCTCATCATCATCATTGGCATGGCGACGCAGGCCATTGACTGTGACGATATCACTGTAGAGTGATCTGTCTGACTTCCCTCCTCCACCTGCACTGCCACCGCTTCCATTGCGTTTGTCCCGCCGAGGTTTGCGTCCACGGTCTGATCCCCCACCGCGGCCGACCTGTGGTTGTGCCCCTGAGGGACTGAAGAAATCTTCCTCTGGTTCTTTCTTGCCGGCCTCATAGCCATTCTTACCCTGAGCACCACATTGTCGAGCTGTGACTACAAGAAGAATAACCAAGATGACTGCTGCGGCTCCGGCCAGGACACCAATAGCTACACTGAGGCGCTGTTTCCCTAATGCACGCTCATTGTCTGGGTCCCCTGCAATGTCTAGTGACAGTGGAGCCATCAGGCTTCGGGCCACCTGGGGAGGAAGGAAATAAGGAGAAAGATAAGACGCAGCTGCAGAGTAAAAAAGGAAAAGGAATGCAAAGAGGCAAATCATCAATAAAAAGTTCAGAACAGCAACTGTAAAAAGAAGACACAGTGGGGGTGATGCACAGAGAAACATCAAACAGCATCGTCATCTTAATTACACTGTGTTTTAGTGTGAGAGCATTCCATTATTCCCAGACACATAGGGTGTCACTAAATATATAATTGCTCTTGCTTCCCAGTTGCAGCATTTCAAGTTGTGCCTGTAATTCTTCACTAGTGATCTCGCATCATCTGCAGTGGTAAATAAAATGCGTTGGATTATGCTGTTTAAAGCTGATTAAAAGAATAAAATGAAACTTTATACATTGAGGTCATGGGCAGTTAGGAGAGGAAAAGTTGGAAAAACAGTCAATAAATGTGAAAATAAATGCAAGAGACACACCATGAATACATTCTCTGAATGCAAACCCATCTACTGTCTCATCAATGAACAATGTCTCTATTGTAAATTATAGTGTAGGCGTGGATTTGTTAAGGATTTGGTATCACAATTTTTGCACTGAGAACTGAATGGTTAGACAAATAGGGGAGCTACTGTAAATATCTGGGCTCTGTGGAGTCATCTTTATCATTTTTTACGCCTCAAGTTAGTTCTGTTAAGTATAATGTTTTTTTTTTACAAGGTAAATCCATGCTAATCCATTTCAATATACAGTATATTGCTCATGTGTTTCTGGGTTTAAGATAGATGTAACAATTATCTTCCTTTATGAACACATATATGGGGCTGAAGCTCAGACATGCCCTTAGCTTGTACACTAATAAAAGGATCATTATAAGAAAGTGGGTTATGCTAAAACACAAACACAGCCATTAGTGGATATGGAGCTTTGCTCGACAGGAGACAGTAAGACTGTGGTGTTCTGGTCTGCATAGGCCTGTTGGATAATATAGGGTATGCTCATGAATTTAAATACAACTAATCAATACATATCAGCTTTGCTGGGAGAATCATTAGACACACAGCAAAATTAGAAATACATGAATACATTGATACCTATTCATGCACCTACACAAGCCCTCACTGAGTATAAGCTGTTAGCGAGACAGCTCATTCAGCTGGCCTGACATCTTGTCATAGAGCTCATGCAGTAATTTCTTTGACCTGTCAAGGCTAAAAAATGACTGACTCATGTAATTCCTGCTGCCTTAAGAATGGTAGATAATAAAGTATGCAGAAATAAATGAGAAAAAGAGAAGTTAAATTTGAGCCCTCATGGTTTGAAATAGCTCAATAAAAATGGTATAACCTGCAGTGTTGGTAATATTGCAGAAAATTCTCCTCATGCAACTACACTGCATAAGTTGCTCATTATATAAAACAAAGCATATAAGGGTTATTTATACAAAGTCAGACTCTTTCTTCTTTGTACACACAAGCTAAGAATACGCCCGGCAGTGTTATATTTCATTGTTTTATCCCCATCTATCAGGGTTAAGTTTCATTGTTTTTCAGTGAGTTGTGTTGGTTCTATTCCATTATTCTGCTGCCACTGCAGAGGGCCTCTCTGCCAGGCTCCACTCTCCCATCAGCCCCACTGTTCTTTTGCCTGCAGTATTCCTTTCCATTCTAATTCTGTTGGGCGTCTCTGGCATAGCACATCCCTGCACTGTCTGCTGTATTGTGTGTGCAGAACAAAGAGAAAATAGTGATGGTGTGTCATATGTACAGATACCGCCATGTTACGCTGCAACCATCCAAGTTTGTGTGTGTCTGAGTGTGCATGCAGACATATGTGATATAGAAAAACATTAAATTGTGCAAGGTGCATGCTTGTGAATCAACCCTGTTGTGTGATGAGACACCCCCATGTTGACAACCAATCCAACTGCAGACATGCAGTATCTATGTACGTATAAGTGTTCAGCAGTATAAGCAGCCAACTCTACGCTTACATTTAAATGCAACCTTCGGATGCATCCCAAAATCACAGAGGAATCTTCCACTTTGCTGCATGAGCTTTGTTCTGGTTGGACTTAACATTAGCATCTGTCGGTTTCACTCTCCAAGGATTCAGTTATCAGCATGTCACTGCAGATGCTGATGCTAAGACCAGACAAGGAATTATCCCCTGACCATACTATTGACCTAAGCCCAGAAAGCACCTTATCTTAGCTGTAGTTCAATACATTCACAACTCAGAATAACAACAGAGAGATTTAGCCTGGTAAAAAAAGAAAAAAAAACCCCTTACATTTTAAGATCAAAAATGTTTGATCTGAGATAAACTACAAATGGTCAGAATGTGAAAGTATCACACTAAAAGCCTTAATCAGTTTCCCAGTACAGCATACTTCTGATGTACCTTAAAGGCTCCCAAATGACAGCCAGGTCTAAAATGTCACAACCAAATTCTTTCTTCTTCTAGCTAAAATGCTGCAGCATAATATTACAGATAATTATCCAACATGCGGTTCACCCAGTACTGTTAGAAGAGACTGGGGTAATTTTCTGCCGCGGTGCTGCTGCAGCAGCAGACGTTTTCGTTCCCTAATTGCATCTGGCATCTATCCACCACTCAGTTTGACTTCATTATGAAATGGAGGTATTCTCTCGTCAGTGACTTCTACTCAATTACTCCTCCAAGTTCCTCCCTACAATCACACTAAACTATGCATATTGTAATCAAAGACAGCTTTTATATCGTCTTGGATATATTTCACCCTAGTGTCTAATTCAGTGGCCATAGTCATTTAGACACACTGCAGTTCATTTTACCTGTCACTGATATTCTTTCATCACTTACCAAGTGCTTTTTGAGTTCTCAATTTTTTATTCAGTGTTACGTTCATATGGTATTCTAGTTACTGGCTAGTAGTAAAAATCATTCACCCTCTGTCTGTACTTGTTTGTCTTTGTTCAAAAACATATCTGGATGCCAAATTGTCTCCACATGAGGTGAGTCAAAACTTTCAAGTTGAGACTGTACAGGATGTTTTCCAGTGCTAAAAAACAACATTTAGCTTTAAGTGTGGTTCAAAACAAGGATAAAGATTACTCTGAAGGCATGTTAAGCACAATGTTACTGTAGTTGCTATGCAACTGTCTAAAATAGTTATACCGACACAACTGAAAATAAGAAATTTGTTTATGTTCTTTAGTTGGAAATCATATGCATATACATATTCCCCAGAGGGTCTCTTTTTTATCATCTTCCCACCTAGGCCAGCAATCTGCAAGAATATGTAGTTTAAAGCAGAGGCTGCGAGAGGTGCATCTGAAAAGGAAAGTGTGCTTCTAGAGAGCCAAATAAAATTTAACACAGGTTAGACAGGTTAGGGTTAAACTTTATACGTCATGCTACATGCAGAGACCTGACAGCTGAAGACTTTGTCCTCAGAAAAAATTGAGAGACCAAGTTTCAAGTGGGGGCTGAAACCACAAACCACTTTAGAGCAAACACTGTAACCACAAGGCCACTGAACCAATTTAATTAATTATAAGGCAGTACCAATTTCACACAAGAGATAAAGTTTTAGTAATTATTACCTGCCAGCATTTATAACTTAATTGAACATTTTTAAAGCATAATGGGAAGTTCATTTGATTAATACAAGGGCAGAGGAGAAAAAAAGATTTCCACCAGCATAGCATAAGCTAAATTTGAACTCATACTGTAGCTATTTTTGGTGTCTCAGTAATGTCTTTGAGTCTAGTCAATTACCTCTGCACCTCTGTGTGAATCTTTCAAGCCAACTCTGATCTTGCTGTGAAGTCTTCTGTTCCAGAAAACCCACACAGATTTATTCAATAATAGCAGATGCATGATATATTAAAGATTCTCTTTAGTCCCCCAGAAAAAAATCCTTTACAATTCAGAGTGGTTTAAGTTACTTTACCTGAAGTCTACCCATGTCTGTTCTGTTCACAAAGTGCTTCATAACACAATGCAAACTCCTAAACCTTATTAATATTCAAGCCCATAGTTAAGAGACACAGCTCAAGTACAACTTCTATTCAAATGTATGAACATACTTCAACCTACTGTGTATTACAAGGCCAAAACTGGGACAGGGCCATCTCTCTCTTGCTGGCTCTCTAACATACTTACCCCTAATGCTCTCTCTCTCTCTCTCAAACACACTCTCTTCCAATACCCCCCCCCCCCCCCCCCCCCCCCCCCCCCCCCCCCCCCCCCCCCCCCCCCCCCCCCTCATTTA
>VUQH01004321.1:0-11842 GCA_015106775.1 Etroplus canarensis | reverse complement strand
GCCTCCCTTTTTTTTTTTTTTTTTTTACTCACACTCAATGCAGAACGGCTGGCTGCCTGAATTATGCATGTTTGTTTGTTGGTTTCATTATGGAAGCAGATGTCTCGAGCAGAATAATAGGGTATTTTTTGAGTGTTATTATGTTTTCTCACTTTCTCTCTTGCTCTTGTACACTCTACTTGGAGAAATAAAGAGTCCTTTGGGTCTTCTGGTTCAGTATGAAGGAAATCTTCAGATACTGCTGCATATGTTGATTATAGTTTTCAAATCTAAGAAGTACTGAAGGGGTCAGGGATTGGTTTGCTGTTGTGCTCCCAATATGAACCCAGCGCTGTTTCTGAATCCCTGCTTGCTATTTCTTTGTATAGCTTTCAGCCATAAGGTTATTTAATCCAGACTTTAATATCCTCACTGTGGACCTAATTTCATTAAACTATCACATAATCTTTCACTGTGATGTAGGTGGGAACATAAATGAAACACAGTTACTGTACATCACGCATCTCTGGATACCATACACTGTTTAATGTCACATGCAGGCATTACAAAAACAAATGCACACACAAATCAAACATGTTTCTCTATATTCAGCAAAGAAATGAACCCCAGTATGGACACATTAGTCTTCTTTAGTGAGCAGCATTGGTAGCTGTAAACTACTATGTTCTGAAAAAGGTAATTTATATGATAGTTTACAACCCCTTGGGGTATTTTGCACTCACTTCCCTCAAACTGATGCAATAAGGCTTTGGTGACCTTTTAAACTTCACTCTTAGTCCCAAATAACTGCGTTTTTTTGCCATTCAGAGACCTAGAGATATTTGTACTGTGCAGTATAAAAAAATAGTCCCTACTCAGAGTGCACAGAATCACTCCACATCCAGAGTACAGCAAAACATCCTTCTGTGACGTGTCTACTTCTATTATCTCCATCTGCACTTTGGTAAGTTCCATCTCATTCTCTAAGTTGCCTCAAGCTTTGAAAGATTTTCTTCTTCTTGAGTCCTCTTGATCAACGTCATCATTCCCCCGAGGCCAAGCTGATGCCCAAAAATGTGTGAATTTTGCATCATGCTTATACTTGTAAACATATACTTAAAGTTGCTCCAATAATTTGCTTTAGGCAGTAGTACTGCAGACACCTGATTGAAGTGAAATATCAGATTTTGAGAGGTATGTAAGATTTGACATTGAACATAAAAGCAAATGATAATCTCATCTTGAAATGCTGAAAGGATGTGTTATTGCAGGAAAATCTATGACATTCGCTTTGCTGCAATTCTCAGCACAACCGCAACCAGAACCAGAACTACACTTGAGTGTATATATACACAACCATGATGTGAAAAAGGAAGTACTCCCCCTTCCGTTCTAAAGTTTTACGTACCAGGACATAACAAAAAAAAAAATATTTATTTTGTTTTAAATATCTGCTCCTTACAAGATTCTAAAACGATTTAAATATATTTTTGGGTGTAATACAGTAGATCACACATTCCACCATGTTATTATTTAACAAAATTAAAGCCAAAATGTAAAAACAAGGTGTGAAAAACAAAAGACAGTCCATGATTCAATAGCTTTAGCTACTGAATCACCTTTAGTGACAGTAATTTGGAGTAATTATTTTCTGTATGACGCTATCTGTCTGTCTGTATGACATGTGTGTGTGTGTGTGTGTGTGTGTGTGTGTGTGTGTGTGTGTGTGTGTGTGTGTGTGTATACACTGTATAAATAAAATATTATAATAATAATTGTGTAATAACTATGCAATCCTTGACTCCTGCTGTGGCTATTACACTGTACAGCTCCATCCCTTAAAAACTGGACTTTTACCCAAGGTGTACATTCTTCCTGACTCACTGAACACAGGGTTTTTTATATTTTATCTTCCTAACGGCACTGCTATCTCCTTACTGGAACTGTGCGGAGTGCTTGTGATGCGAGTAATTTCCGCCATGGGATTAGAGTATTCTGATTCTGATTTATCAGTTGTGGAGGAATTTTGGCCCACTCTTTTTCACAACATTGGTTCAGGTCATTGAGGTGTGTGGGCATTTGTTTACGCACAGCTGTTTTAAGGTCCTACCTCAGTATTTCAATCAGATTGAGGCCTGCACTTTGACTGAGCCATTGCAAAACCTTGATTCTTTTCTTTTTCAGCCATCCTGTTGTAGATTTGCTGGTGTGCTTGGGATCATTGTCCTGTTGCATAACTTGAATTCAGCCAAGCTTTAGCTGTCAGACAGATGGCCTCACATTTGACTGAAGAACACAGAATAGTTCATGTCTGATTTAATGACTGCAGTGTGTCTAGGTCCTGTAGCTGTAAAACAAGCCTAAAATCATCACCCCATACACCACTGTGGTTGACTGTTGGTATGAGATGTTTGTTCTGACTTGCTGTATTTGGTTTTCACCAAACATTGCACTGCACATTATGGCCAAATATCTCCACTTTGGTCTTATCTGTCCAAAGGACATTGTTCCAGAAGTCTGGTGGTTTGTTCTGATATAACTTTGCAAACTTAAGTCATGCTACTATATTCTTTTTGGACACAAGAGGCTTTCCACCAGCAACCCTTCCAAGCAAGCCATACTTCTTCAGTCTTTATGTAACTATACTGTCACAAACTCCAGACCAGCAAACTCTCAACATTTCTGTTTTTATAGAGGTGTTCACATTTACGAATGATCAGTTAATAAAATGCATTTGAATTAGAAACTCTAAAATACTGTATGTATGTATTTTTTCACACACTTTCTGCATTCTGGTGAAGTTTTTGTTCAGCACATAATGGCACAGTGTAATACTTACTGCTTGCCATCGTGGTAGCTGTAATGGCAATGATGAAAGTATTACTCATAGACATCACAGATCTAGAAGTCGTAGATGATACATCACTGACTGTCAAGCTAGTACCTGTTATAAGAAGCAATGTGCAAGCCTTGTTCTTCAGTAGATTGTGTCTGTTGTCCTTTAGAGTTTTCTTGCAGCTCTGTCAAACTGATGTCTAAAAATCAGTTTTTTTTTTATAAACAACTAGCAGGAAAATTAGAATATTTAAACATGATTACACATGGTCTTAGTTTAATAATTTGCCACACAATGCAGTCTAAAGTTTTATTTGCACAAATTTTGTTTCAAAAGCTTTGCTGATGTAGTTTGTATTAGTATGTCATGATTTTTTTATTGTGAAGAATAAGCATAAGCATTTCATCAGTTTCATAAACTTTTATTGGTAAATAAATCAGTTTTATTCTTTTTAAAATCTGAGTTGTAAATAAGACAAGCCATCCCGACACAACATGAACATTTGCTGCTAACTGTAACACAATGAAAACTTATTAATGGCTTTCATTCATTAAATCTTAAGTGTGAGCATTATATTCAAGATGAAACCTAACTGTGCCGTAAAGCCAGTTTAAACACAAAGAGTGGCAGGAATGCAGGATAAGCTTTTTTGAGGCTGTCAGAAAGTGGACACTGTGCCCAGTGGGACCCAGGCAGAGTCAGCTTCTCTGTCCCGGAGTCTTCCTTCATGTTTGGGTCACAGACTTTTCCTCCTCCTCCTTGCTAGTTGGAGGCCACAGGACTCCCTGGTGGTCTGTAATGAGCTGTGGAGTCAGCACCTAATGCACACAACCAACACAGAGACATGTGCATACACAAAAACGTGCCCATGTCTTGGCATCGAGTATGAACAAACACACCCAAACACATACTGTAGTGAGATGGCTTTACCAGCAAAATAGCATGCTGGTGTATTGTGCACACACATGTTTGTGCACACACTTGTGATGAAGAGCAGTCCTTTGGAGGCACGATTAATGAAGCGTCAAACAAGGCAACACTGAGCCACGGTTTCCTCTAGGTCTTCTTTTTTCTGCTTTCCTCTCTCTCTTCACTTTGCTTTTGTTATTTGACTCCACATATTGATATTCCTCTCTGCTTTTCTGTTGTCAAGAAATACCTTAAACTTAATGTATGCACCATTGTTCTGTTATAGTGCACACTCTTATATTGCCATATTGTTTTTTTGTTGTTTTTTTTTACTGCAACATTGAAACAAGGGATTCTTAAGGACATCGGTGCAGTTGACCAGGAATGCTGTTGCGATGGACTAGCCTTGCTAATTAGGAAATGACCCAAATGATACTGAAGGACGACTCAACCTAAAGATTTGTTGCAGAAAAACTTTCCAACATGTGGTGGTAACATTGTGAAAGGGTCTTTTCCTAAAGCTGACCGAGGGCTTTTTGTGGTTGAATAAATAAACAAAGAACTGACAAAGCCATGAAGAATCACATTGTTATGATATCATAACAATGTGATTAATCAGCTGCTATGATAGTTCTAGATCAAAACCAAAAGAGATTATCAGTTGCCTTTGTTGTCTGTCTGTTGCAACACCTACTGTTGCGTGTGTTTCTTCATTGTGTATGTAACACCATGGTCCTGAAGTAACATTTCATTTCATGCATCACCTGTACATGCTTGAAATAACAATAAAGAGCCTGCTTGACTTAACTTGACTTGATCTGCTGTCAAATGGTTTAGAAAGAGAAACTATATAGAGCTTATTGTGGAAAAGAAGCATGTAATGTTTGGTTTCTAAATATGTTTTACACACACGCATACACACACATAGAGAGACCACCCAACTGCTATCACATTGAATTACTTTTTAATTTGCATAGCTAGCTGACCTGATAACTAACAATAAGGGTAAAGCAGATAACCAAGAGAAGATGGATATATATGTGGATGTCTCTCTCTCTCTCTCTCTCTCTCTCTCTCTCTCTCTCTCTCTCTCTCTCTCTCGCTCCACACACATGCACAGTACAGTGGTACAGTGTCTAAGAATGAATACAGTGCTTATTAGCAGATACCCTAAGGCCAAGCAATATTAGGTTTCTTTCCACCAACCCAACTGCTGGTAATGATGAAACTATAGGGAACACACACACACACACACACACACACACACACACACACACACACACACTTACACACAAACATTCATTAGAGTGAAATGATGAATATGAACATGCAGAAGGAAGCCAGATTTAAAATATACATGCATGCAAATACTCATATTCACCAGCCTGTAAATAGCTGTTCAAAATGTAGAACTTATTTCACTTAATGCTCCATAACTTATTCTAACACCTCATAGAATTTCTCTGCAGTCATGACTGCACTTTTACATTTCCAGTTAAGAACAATAGAATGTAGTCACCATTAAAAAAATACTGCATATGTTAATACCCCCATCTTGATTAGTTGCATTTTTAAACAATTATGTAGAAAACAGGAGGTCAATCTTTCATCTCAGGACCTCGTTTCCCTTTTCTTTCTTTCTGTAGCACAGTGACATCTGCTGACTTGGTAAGGAACTACACAGGGAGGGAAGTAATCATCAGGGAGACGCGAGATGCTTTCACTACACACAAAAATGAAGTTATTTTTTTAAAAATTTAAAAAACATTCACCTTTAATGGCATTTGGGAAAATCAATGCTGAAGTTAAAAGCTGCTTTGGACTCTGCTTCTGTTTATTAACATAAGCAGGGATTATTTGTGTTCATTTTTTACAGAAAAATGCTCTGTGCTCCTTCACTGTCAGACAGACCAGCAGGTGATAGAGCAGGAATGATGAAGAGAGAAAGAAGAGCACCAGGTGTGTGGCGTTGTGCGTTTGGTGACCCTAGCTACATGAAATGTCACCTCTGAGAGACATCAATGATGAGGAAAAATACCAGAATTCACAGCATTAGGCGACTGAACTATGAAGGAAAAAGCCATTGACTGTCATAGAGGACACAAGATAATGACTGGTCTTTCAGTAAAGCCTTTCTGTTGCATTTCACATTGCAATTTTGATGGGCTCCAAAGAGTGTTAAGAAAAGGTGGCAATAAAGTGTTAGCATTTGCTGCTGATAGAGAACCAGTGCTAAACATTTCTACATTAGTATTTACGATACACCATATGAACAAAAGTATTGGCTACTTACACATTTCACCTACAGGAGCTTTTATGACATCCCTAAATCCAGGGACATTAACACAGATTTGCAGCTACAACAGCTTCCACTGTCCTGGGAACTCTTTCTACAACATGTTGGAGTGTGTCTGTGGGAACTTTTCCCCTATTCATCCAGAAAAATATTTGTGAGGACAGACGCAGATGTTACTCAACAGGGCTTGCAGTTGCTGCTCAAGTTCATCCCTGAGCTGTTCAGTATAGGTCAGGGCTCTGTGCTGACCAGTCAAGTTCTTCCATTCCAAAATCATCCAGCCATACTTTTATGAACTTGCTTTTGTGTACTGGTGCACAGTCATGCTGGAACAAAAAAGGGCCTTCCCAAAACTGTTCCCACAAAGTTGTATTTACAGAATTGTCCAAAATGTCTTGGTAAGCTGAAGCATTAAGATTCCATTCAATAAAACTAAAGAGCCCAGGCACAGAATCATCAGTTAGAATGCTAGATAAAGAAGCGTGATTCATCACACCACAAAACACATTTAAACTACTCCAGAGTCCACTGGCAATGTGCTTTTGCACCACTCTGTCAAATGCTTGGCATTGTGCTTGATGATGTAAGGCTTGCATGCAGCCGCTCAGTCATGGAAACCCATTCCATGAAACTCCTGGCACACAGTTTTTGTGCTGATGTTGATGCCAGAGGAGCTTTGGAACTCTGCAGTTATTGAGACAGCAGAGCACTGACCACTTTTACATACTATGCATCTCAGCATAGAGTGACACTGCTTTGTAACTTTATGTGGTTTGCCACTTCATGGCCGAGTTGCTGTAGTCCCTAAATAGTTGACTTGTTGCACAAACTGATTTGTTGCAATGGTGGCATCCTATTACAGTACCAAGCTGAAATTCATTGAGTTCTTTAGATTAAACCACTCACATATGTTTGTAACAGCAGATTGCATGGCTAGGTGCTTAATTTTATACACCTGTGGCAATAGGACTAAAATGAAACACCTGAATTCAATGAGTAAGAGGTGGCCCAATACTTTTAGCCATATATAATGTATATATGGTGACAAAACTACAGCTGTACTCAAGGGAGGAAAGTGGGAAAGCAATGAGAATTTCACTTTTGGAAAAAGACTAGTGTTATTGGTAAGGTTTCAACACATTCAGACACAAACACGGACAAAATACTTAAGTTAGAGAGGTTGCTTCATGATTACCACGTAACAGATAATTTTAGAGCTTGTTGAGATTTTTAGTGGCATTTACCTGCAATCAAATCAGTTTTAAAAACCCCTCTACCACTTGTCTGCTTCCATAAAAACTAAAACACAACAAATATGTTTGACATTTACTTTAAAACGCTGTGGAAACTCTGGGGAAAGTATTACTAGGCTTATTTAAATTGAATGCACTTATATTGCCACATATTTTTTTCTTTTTTTTTTCTCCGTCTGTGTTGTAGGGGTGTGGAAAAGTATACAAATGGATTTTTTTCAAAAGTGGTCAATTTTTTAGTTTATTATATTTTTACTTATGGCAACAATGCTTCACTATTATTATTTAGTTTATTTTTTTCTGGGTGCAGGTATGATTCCACAGTGTAAATTTAAAGATAAGTAGGCAAGTAAAAGGAGAGATAAAGATACCAGCTCTGAAAAACTAACTTATCGTCTAACTGATGTTGGTTTTGAGGATGATTCGGTATAATTCCACCACCCTTCACAAAACTTTACACAATAGTATAAAGAGAAGAAAGGAGGCTTCTCTTCTGCATTCACTTACACAATACTTAGACACTCCTCATAACAGACCACTTAACATTGATTTCCACTCTTCTTTCAGTGGCACCCACTGTCATTAGATGATTAAACTCTTTAAAGCACTTTAAAGTTCTCAGCAGTTTCCTTGAGCAAACCTCAAGCAGAAAATGTTGATAACATGTTGTCAACCACCAAAGCCACTGTCATTACTTCCGATTGTGTGCTTAGCCCATTTCTTTATCCCCTCTATACAATACACTCTCACAACCCATTTATCACAGCCTGAAATGCAATAAAGCCTGCCACAATAGTTTATCTCACTTCAATAAAGGTTTACTTTTTCTTTTCCAGTGTATCTAGTGCATTCATGCTGAACCAGGTCTTCTGTACTTGATCATGCAAAGCTTCAGAAAACTCCAACCTTATTGACATCTCACTAAATAACCCTATATCTGTCAGCCCTCACTCTGACTACACAGCTAAACAGCATACTCCTTATTAACCCACTCATCTGTAGCTCCAAGTTCATGACTTCACCAAGTTGTGCTAAAAAGAAATTTTAAAGAGTATGCTTGTCAGCGTCTTAATCCAGGTCAGATAAGATCAGTGTCACTTTTACAGGTCCAATACATATACAGATTCTTGATCAAAAGTAACGACTGCTATAAAGTGATGTAACCCACTGTTTTGTACAGTATCATCACCATCTTATTGTTTTGAACCTGGATGCGATGAGCACGCCATGGCTTTGACTGAGAAGCTCAGGAAGACTGCACACTCATGGGTCCTTTCTAACTTTAATCAGGGCTATAATATAGAAAATGATCATCATGTTGTATTCAATAAGATTTGAAACTATTGATTGAGATGATGAACTTATCAGGAAAGCGTTTATTTAGGTCATACTGTAGGTCAAAGAAGCCAAGGGCCGCTCACCCAAAGACCTCTATACAACCAGATATACATGCATATATGCATTCAGAGAAGTCACTCCCTGCTGGCTACTGCAAAGATTTACAGTGGCTTAACTTTACAGACTGAAAGCTAATTCCATCTTTTATATACAGCCTATGATAACGAGGGCATGGAGCCTCACCAATGTGGCCTGGTAAAAATATAAAACAAAACTAAGGTGATTAGATATGATTTCTTTTTAGGAAAAAGAAAAAACAGGAGTTTGCTAGTGCTAATCTGCTGATGATGCACACCTTTAAGTTATGTTCAATGTGGATATATTTTTTCTTTGTTGCTAGTGGTTGATTAAAATTGTGGGGTGTGCATTTTTGTGTGGTGTGTCGGGGGCATAATTGGCTTCTGAAGTGGGACATGACAGAAAAAAAGTTTAAGAACCACTGGCCTAGAGGCAGGAAGTAGCGGCAAAATGCCAAAAGCCTTCAGCTACATCTGCTAAGTTGCATTAAGTGCGCCCTGTTAATCTGTTTATTTAATATACGGAAGCCATAAAAACATTTTGGTTTTATAACCGGTTATATTGAAGCTCTTTCTGAGCAATATGCACAGGAACAGTGAGCATGTCATTTGCGTCAATATCTGGGTTGCCAGCTCTGCAACTCGTTGTCAACTTCTCAATGAACTGGTTATTGGGCTGGCTAACAATAGGATGGACACAATTAGAGTCGAACCACAAGTGGTCTAAAATGTCATTATGACACACAAAGCTGAAATGAAATCAATCCCTTCTCTTACTGGAACTAACAGGCCGCAAACAAGAGCTGGCACACAATCACTGACAAAAAACAAGAAATGCTTTGCAGTCAGTGCCTACATTTACGTACATGTGCGTATGTTATGTATCCCTTCTCTAGGATGCCACTATAAATGGGTTTTTTTGTTAATTGAAAATTAAGTTCAAGAAGTCAATTGTTGCATCTCCCCACCCTCTGAGACTCATTCATCTACTCACAGCATATTAGGTACAGTACCACTAAAAATACACAATTTACTGTAATTGTATCTCGGTAGGGATCATTTACTGCAATCATACTGTTTAGCTAATGTAGCGATCTCTGCAAACAATGGATATCCTGCAGCTACCGTACTGTGAGAGGAAATTTCTGCTTTTCTTGTAATATGTTGCATTGTGTTTTTAAATGCTTGTGCGTGAATAGGTGTGAAAGTATGTTGCTTTATGTGGATAAAGTCTACAGTTTATTTAAGAGTGAGATGCTTTATTAAGATACATTCAAAACCCCTCCATAACAATCTTTTTTCCTCGCATTCTAAAAGGTAATCACTATGAATATTTTATAAGATCATATTTCCGCCTAATGGATCAATAATTATGTTCTCTGTCAGACGAAATGGAGGGAGAACGTGAGACTAATTGCAAAGGTGAGAAAGAGGATGGAGCGAAACTTAATAACAGATAAAAAAGCACATTAAGATAAAATTATGGAAATGATAGAAAATATGAGTAATTTGCCTGCTCTTGCATTAGACAGAGCAAGTCTTTGAGATAAAGAGAAGAGGGAGATATGGCAAAATAAGCAGGAGAAGAAAGTCTGTTTAAAAATGAGGACAAAAGAGAATTGAAAGAGAGAAATGAGGGAATAAAAGGAAACAGACATAATGAAATATAACGAGACAGAGACAGGAAATGACTTGAACCAAGAAGACCTAATGGAAAGGACAGTCAGACAAAGGAAGGCTGTTTTTCACACATGAATTCAAGAAATTGTCAGCTTGGAACACTGTTGTCCTTCCTCACATTTAGCACATAGTAGGAGCCAGGTCAGCTGTGTTGTCAATACTGGAAAACCTCATTTTGCTAAAAGTGAGGGTTCTGCCTGGGTGGAGTATATATGAGGTAGGATGCAGGATGAAAACAAATCGAATATGAGGAAGGCAAACGAATATTCGCTGTGAGCTTTTATCCATGTCAGTGTTAACATCAAACACTTCCTTGTATAGCCACTTGAGGTTGACTCTGTAAAACATATCAGTCCCCACTGGGTCCTGTATTATAGTGGGAAAGTAAAATTTACAGCACGGTACTGTCATGGTTCTAGAGTTTTGTGCTGTTTTGAAGTTGTAGTCAATATATTTGAGTTTGGATTTCTGTTTAAATTTCACTGTTATTCTTGTGAAGTTTTGATTTTTGTGTTTGTTGGACTTTTATTATTCTGTTTTGATTTTTTTATTATTTTAGTTGATTGCTAATTTTATTTCTGGTGATATTATCATGCCTTTGATTCCTGTTTTTCTTTAAAGGCTTTCTAGTAATGAGGTTCAGCTTTGAAATTCAGTGTTTTGAATTTTATTAGTGGTGCTTTTAGTTCCCTCAGTGTTTCTCTGTCTGTTCTTCACTCTGGCTCATCTTTCTGTGCCTATGCCTTTGTCCTCCAGTGTTCCCTAGAATAATTCTGCTATCCTCTTTGTCACATTATCTGCTGTCTGTGTGATACTCTTCCATGATCTCCAGCTTTCCCTTGAGCCTTGTGATTTTGTTACGTGTGGAACCTTATACAGTACTGTGCAAAAGTCACAAGTCATTCCTCATTTCTTCAGATTTTAGAAGGAAAATGGGAAATAGGTGCAATGTCTTGATGCATGCTCAATCATCCAGGTAGGTAAAACTTCCAAAGTTGATTCTGTTCATCTGGACGTAAAGTTTCCGTGGGAGAAACGTTTCATCACTCATCCAAGTGACTTCTTCAGTCTCAACTGACTGCAGGTCTCCCCAACCTTATAAACAGTACATTTGCATAATGACCGGAGCTGACATCAAGGTCCGTTGATCAAGGCCCACAAAAATCAAAGGCCACTGATCAATGGCCGAGTACCATCCACAAAGAGTTGGGGAATAGCTGCAATCACAGCGTTGTAAGATGGCGAAAGATGTACCCTTAGGCCCCCTCCTCGATTCAGAGACGGTCTTTCTCTTTTCACGTATATGGCCTCCTTGACTCCCCGCTCAAACCAGCGTTCCTCCCTATCCAGGATGTGTACATCTTCATCATTGAAAGAGTGTCCACTGGCCTGTAGGTGTAAATAGACTGCGGAGTCCTGGCCTGACAAGGTGGCTCTTCTGTGTTGTGCCATCCGCTTCGCCAGCGGTTGTTTG
>VUQH01004319.1:3469-28309 GCA_015106775.1 Etroplus canarensis | reverse complement strand
CACCTTCAACCCATCTGTTACTCCAACTGCACACCTCACCACTGTCTCACTGTCCTCATACATGTCCTTCACCACCTTCACATACTTCTCTGCCACTCCTGACTTCCTCATACAATTCCACACTTCCTCTCTTGGCACCCTATCATATGCTTTGTCAAGATCCACAAAGACACAGTGCAACTCCTTCTGACCTTTTCTATATTTCTCCATCAACACTCTCAAAGCAAACATTGCATCTGTTGTACTTTTTCTCGGCATGAAGCCATACTGCTGCTCGCTGATGGTCACCTCTCTTCTTAGCCTAGCTTCAACAACTCTTTCCCATATCTTCATGGTATGGCTCATCAACTTGATCCCTCTGTACATCACCCTTATTCTTGAAGATTGGTACCAGTGCACTTCTTCTCCATTCCTCAGGCAAACACATTCAGTGTTAGTTGTCATATATACACACTTTTGCATGCACAACACACAGCAGAACCAGAAACATGCAGGGTCAAAGGAGGTGCAGAACAAGGCAGGCCATTGCAGGTGCCGAGGAGCACGGTGGGGGGGGTTCAGTGCCTTGCTTGGGGGTGCCTTCTCTGGTCTGGTCTTCAGTCCACTGCCAGTACAGGGTCTTGAATTGGTGGGTCCTGAGTGGGCCACCATGTCCAGGTTGGTCTTGAACTAACATCTTCAGCAACCCTCTGGTTCCCGCCCAGGTCCTCTGACAGACTGAGCCACTGCTGCCCCCAATGTCCTATTAAGTGTGACCTAAAAATAGGGATTGAGTCCATGATCTCATCTGGAAAATGTTTGCTGAGGTTACACAGCAAAGGAGCGAAGGGCTGTTTTTCCAAAGGTTTCTATCCAACCATAAGCCTTTTGTAACCAGAAGAGTTGCCCCCTGCTGCCATGAAAAAGAGCGCAGGTTTAAGGTACCACTGCATTGGCTTAAATCTTCAGAACCAGAAAGTAAGCATGTCTTTTATACTGTTTGTGAACTCAACGCCCATCAGAATGACACCTGCTGGAAAGAATGATGATTTTTTTCTAAAATGCATCCTCTAAACAAGTTTAGAAAGAATATCAAAATAGCAGTAACTACCTTCGGCTATTCCACGGTAGGGAGAATGAATCTGCATCTGCCACAGATTTGTGGAAGGGGCTTGTGTCTTCACCTGGGTTTGAGTTTCACCTTGCGTGTGAGTTGAATGCGTAAACCACTATAAATAAATAAAGACTCTTAATCGAGAAGTTATAACCTCAGTCACAGCTTTACAACTTTGACCAGATGAACTAAAAACAAAGGACTGATGAGCTCATGCCATGGCAAGGCATCAGTCCACACACAATTTACAATAATTGCTACTCCACCTATAGTATTGGTCAGACTTTAGTGAAACTTGCTCACAGTGGTCACCTGACGTGGTTCCCTAAGCCTCTGGTGCAGACTCGTCCCTCTGTCTTTTTCTCCCTCTTTTGCTCTGTCTATCTCTCCTCAGTGTGTATGTGGGTGTGAGTATGAGAGGTTCTGTGTATCTACTAGAGTGTGGTTACTCACCTGATCCTCTGGGATAATCAACTGGTACACCTGTGTCCAACCCACTAATCACACCCTTACCGCATTTAAACGCATGCTCATCCACTCAGTCCTTGTCAGTAGTATTGCTCAGGCTCTCTAGAGAAGTCTATAGCTCTTTGTGTGCCCTTGTTCACTTTGGCTTTCCTGTGTCCTAGGCTCTTCCTGATCCAATTCCCAGTCCTGCCTACTTGCTCTGCACCATTCTCAGAACCCAGCCTTGGGGCTCACTGCCCCCACCTTGCATCTTTTCATTTATTGTAAATGAACTCTCAACGTCATTCTGATGTCAGCATCAGTATCCAGTGGTCTTCACCCAAATTGAGTTCAGGGTCATATTTGTCATGTTATGGCCCCTTTTCCATTTTTACTGGAATTGCTAATCTTAAGAGCATTGGTCTGAATTATAATAGTGTCCCCCATAGTGTAGTGGTTTACACATTTGCCTTAGAAGTGATATATTCCAGGTGGGGACACAAGCCCCTCTAACCATGGAGGGTTGCGTCTGCCAAAATTACCACTGTGGATCACATCTGCTGTGGCGACCCCTTGGGGAGAATACAAGGGAGCAGCCGAAGGAAGCACCTGTTGGTCTGAATTGTAATGTTCATATAATGAGTGTTTTCATGTGCCCCTCTATTAGGTTTATTTATGGCATAGTAATTCTTAGTGTCCCTGGTAGTGTAGTGGTTTACGCATTTACCTTACCTTACAAGCAAATGGTCCCTGGTTTGATCCCAGGTAGGGACACAAGCTTCTCTCACTATGGAGTGTTGCATCAGGTGTAAAACCTCTACCAAATTACCAATGTGGATTAATCTGCTGTGGCAACCCCTTGGTGGAGAATACAAGGGAGCAGCTATAAGGTACATTTTTATGGCATAGTAATGTCTTAAGTTATATTATTGCTGGTCAAGAAACGTGACCCTGGACATGACTCTTTGTAAGCCTCCTGGACTTCTCAGTGGACGGATGAAAGGATTTTATTTCTCAGGTTGTGCAATACAGCCAACCAATGACAAGAAAACATAAGACTTTCTTTGTGCACTTAGATGGCTCAAGCGAGGGATTAGCTGCTACACCACCGATGTTCTGGTCAATCATTCTCATTGTCAAAAAAGCCATATGAGATTAGGAAGCGAAGAAACATGTGACACTTTAAGCCAATTGCTGCTGTGTATAAATAAAATAACTTGCATTTTCTCTCATGTTCTGATTGAGGCCACAAGGCCAAAACTTGTGCAGGTTCTTTTGATGTTTCATGCAAATGCTGCTTTTTACCTTTATGTATTCTACATTATTAGCTAGCTACTTGTGTACATTGCTTAAACAGCCACCAACCCGAGACTATTGATTAAACTGTGCAGTAACTCCGTCTTCCCTCGTATTTGACTAAAATGTTTCTGCAGATGTGTGCTTCCCTTAAATAAACCTGACTACATCGCTTTATGAATGTGGTGTGGTGCAGCCTCCTGAGCCCGGGGTTCACGGTCTTACAAACAAAACTGTCTGACAAGAATGCCCTTTATAACAAACAGACCACTCCAAAAATGCTGCAGGATTTAGTGGACATAACTCATCACCTGTGCAAATTGTGTTGCCGAGACGTCTGTAATATGAAGAATTCCCAGGCATCACTGCAAAGGCCAAGCCTCGCATACAGAGAATGTCTCCCTTGCTGGGTCACGTCACCAACAGCCGATTTTCACCTCCCCGACTTCACTTCTGCTTGTTTATGGAAACTCAACGAAATAACGCGGCTGAAAGGCAAGTGGGACATATTAGGGGCATTGTTAGAGATGCAGCTGGCATCTGACAGGAAGCAACAACACTTAAACAACCCTTCACTTTGACCCATTAGTTCCTACAGGACTCTGCAGAGTTGGGCAATGAAATGAGAGCTCAAGACCTCACAACGTATTTATGGGCAGATCTGTCAAAGCAACGAGCAACAGTGCCATTAGCACTGATAGGCAGAGGCAGTGCTGCTTCGCTGGCTTAATGGCAAAAGCCAATTTAGCGTTCGATTTAATAAAGAAGAGTTGTTGAAAGCATTGCCATGTGCCAATTACTTCAAGGCCTGCTGGTCAGTTCGCTGTAATTGAAGGTAATTTTGTAGCCAGTAGGGACATCCAGGAAGGGCAAACTACCACTGGACATCTCAAGATTACAGTCTACACAATTTGACAAGCAACATGTCATGACTTTTCTGTCACTGAACCAGTTCCAAATGCTTTTTACCACCCTAAACTAATACAAAATGGTACACCAGCTGCACACGTGTGATCCCTATGAGAGCTCTCTCTGACGTAAAACCAGGGAATTAAGCGCCATGGTGGTCCGGGGTCCATTTCTGTCTCACAAATTATGCTCTCTGCTTGACTCTTCCTGTTTTGGCCTCCATCCCTCCATCTCTGTAATTTGTTTTAATGTGTTTTCTTTGCCCCTTTCCTTTCCTTCTGCCTATTGGTTTCTCTGTTCCTCTTTCCACCCTCCCTCTTTGCTTTCCTCCTACACAATTACAGCCTCTCATCAGCACCCTAACTGTCCTCGTTTCTGTCCTTCTGTATGGCTCTTTCAAACATTTAATATCTGTTTTTCCTCCTTTTATTCTTGGTGCCTCTGATCGCCTCATTTCTCCCTCTAACCAAGAGCTGCTGCTCATAAATGTGCCCGTATTTTTTGTGTGATGCTTGATCTTGGGGTGTGGTATATGAGAAATAGAGCAGTCACACAATGAGGGATTATTCATGAGGGTAAGAAAAAGGATTAGGAGGTCTGTGTGCAGTTTGGTGCCAACAATGACTGTGGAACTGTACAGTTCCTCATTCGCAGAGGCTGAAAAGTAAAGAGAAAATTGGCTGACAAGCAGTTTCATGGTTAGATGAGGTCTGTTCCCATGTTATTTCATGACAAACTAAGCAGATAAAAGATCTGGAGTTGATTCCAAGTGTTAAACTTGCATTTGGCAGCTGTTCACTGAAGCTCTCAATATGAGGTCCAAAGAGATGTTGATGCAAGTGAAGGAGGCCATTATTAGGCTGAAAAACAAAATAAACCTATCAGACAGATAGCAAAAACTTCAGGAGTGGCCAAAACAACAATCTGGAACATTATTTAAAAAGCAGGAATGCACTGGCCAGCTCAGCAACACTAAAAGGCCTGGAAGACAGATTCTTTACTTGGTTAAGGAAAAAAAAAACCCCGTCACAAAATCTAGCCAAGTCAAGAGCACTCTTAAGGAGGTAGGTGTATCATTGTCAAAGTCTACAATCAAGAATCATCTTCAAATAATTACAGAGGGTCCAGGGTTCAAATCCAACACGGACCCAGCTGCAGTCCTTCTGTGTTCATGTTCTCCGTGTGCTCGCGTGGGTTTTCTCCAGGTACTCCGGCTTCCTCCCACAGTCCAAAGAAATGCAAGGTTGTTAAGGCTGCCCCATGACAGTTGGGAGAGGCACCAGCGCCCCCTGCGACCCTGAACTTGATAAGCGGAGAAAGGTGAATAAAAAACAAGGTGCAAACTACTGGATACACTCAAGAACGGGAAGGCTAGATCAGATCTTTTAAAAAGTAGACTACTAACTCTTACATTGAATGAAACTTTTCGGTATAAAGAGAATCCCAAGATGATTTGCTTTTTATTTTCTAGAACACTCTAAAAACTGCTATTACTGACCCTGTCCCAAAAATGATAATGTCATGGCCCTTTTAATTATGGTTACAGGCATCCTTGGTTTCTAGGACTGTTTATTATCCTTTTGTGTTCATGTTCTTCTGTTAAGTTCAGTCTCTCACTTGTTTCTCACTTCCTGTTTTATTACGGCTGCTGTTCATGTCTCATGTCTTGTGTCAAGTTTTCCTTCCTCGCCTGCCTCATTATTCCTTGACTGTTGTCACCTGTGCTCCTCTCTCTCCTGTTTCTCATCTGCAATCAGTGCCATGTGTATATATAGTCCTCTCCTGCCTTTGTTCGTCAGTGTGTGCACTAGCGCCTCATGTTTTATGTCTAGTTTTGTATTTCATGGCCTTTTCTCAGCTAAATAAGGCTTTCTTTTTACTCTCCTCAGCTTGCCTCCTGCATATGGGGTCCTCACCCTCTGTATACCTTGAACTGTGACAGATAAACAACAAACCAACGAAATCTGATTCAATTCAAGATTCAAGATTCAAGAGCTTTATTGTCATTTTAACCACATATAGCTGAGGCAGAACATAGTGAAATGAAACAGCGTTTCTCCGGGACCTGGTGCAACAAGATATTAAGGATGCAATGAAAATTAAGCATGGCAATGGTACAAGCATTTTTGTCAAGCTGTACCGGTGTTCTCTTTGGTGAAAGTGCCGTGCCTGGGTGCATCTCTGTTTTTTATGACAGATACAGTCTGGTTTTGGTAAAGGGAAGTTGAATGTACAAGGGGTTAAAAACATACAGGAGAGCCACGTCTTGCTGGCTGTTAGTGATGCTAAAAATCAATCAATGATTTGTTGCTTCTAGACTAGATTAATTTTATTTCTTATTATCATGTTGTTCTAAAAGCTCCCCATTGATCCAGTTGATCCTTGTTCTGCCAGAGGGCTCTTCTTGTTAAATGGGGGGTGAGGGAGGTGTTCTTCCCCACTGTTGTAAGGTCTTTACCAGATCAAGCAACTTGTGATGACTGGTCTATGGTACAGGCAGTTGTTACCCCAAGTTGAGGAGTTCAAGTATCTTGGAAGGAGAGTAAAACGAGACATCAGACAGATTAGCACGACATTTACAATAACGTGGATGCTGCGCTGGTGTTGTGATGAAAAAAATCTGAGTGTGAAGGCAAAACTTTTGATTTAGTGGTCGATCTCCATTTCTGCACTCAATTATGGACGTAAACTGTGGGTAGTTACTCTCAAAATACAAGTATAGATACAAGTGGGTGTCTAGGGTCAGCCTCAGAGGAGCTCAGAGTAGAGCATCTGTTTCTCCACATCAAAAAGGCTCAGTTGAGAAAGTGGCTCATGGTTCTGACCAGGATACCTTCTGTGCTCTACTTAGGTAAGTACCTCTTTAGAGAACCTCTTTATCTTTTCTTCTCCCAAGTCCATCCTTGATCATGTGCTTCTCAAGATCTTGGGCAGCTTTCAAGTGCTCCTCACACACCTCAATGAGTGTTGCCACAAAGCCTTCCAGTCCACGGGACTGCTTCAGTCTTCATTTTTATCTTTTACCTTGAAAGGCTACACTAAGCACCATGAAACTCTACACAGTCAATAAGACAAGCTAGCACGTGACACTTTTTGCTCGCTTCAGGCTATCCTGTAGCTTTCATCCAAATGTGTGGCGTTGCTGACCCTCTCAAAAGCCAAACATTTCAGACAACTGTCCATGTGCATCTTCGGTGTCTCATGCTTTGTTACCTCTTCAGAGCGATCATGCATGCCGATGATGCCTGTAACTGTCTGGGCACTGTCCACGCTGCCACCAAGATGGAAAAGAATGCAGGGGTAGCAGAACAAATCATTAGCCACTTCAGTCTGCTGGGTACCTTCCAACTCCTTGAAAACAGAGACTGTACAACTCTGTAAATACTTGCTCGATGTCTGAGTTTGGTCTGGGTGGTCCTAATTCTTTAGTTGCCAATTTATCCAGCTGACTGCACTGATTGACTGCTATTTATTTTAAAGTCATGACTGAGTTGCCAGGAGTTGAGGCAACAATGTTAGCCTTGTTGACCCTGACAGAGTGCTCGCTAGCCGTTGCACAGCCTCTGCACTAGATTACATATGATGACGTCACGTTAGTGGTGCAAGCCCTCCAAAAACCCACAGAGGTTGCATTGCAGCTGCTGCAACTGGGAAAAAAAAAAAAAAGTCTGCGGGTACGGCCAGGGTGATTTTTAGCCATACCAACAAACTACCCCAAGTGGCACCTTCCTCCACTGCTTGATTCTGAACGGACTGTGATGCATTTAGTACCAGGAGTGTGGCAGAAGTTTTTTTCCCCCTTTGGTGGGGTGTTGCCCCATCATCCCAGAGAACAAGCCACCCATGTCTAATACACGTGAAAAAACTGGAGTCTTTTTGTATATTTGTGAGATGTGTTGTATTCCCTCATCTTTAGACTTTTACTTTTCATCAACACTCTTTTCTTTTTTTTTACCTCTATGCATGTCAGATGCGGGGCCCCTATGAACATCTAATATATAGCACGCACTTTGTCATCTTTATTGAAGGAATGTATTCATGGTCTTATCACTCAGCCCAACTCAAAGCATTAAAAAAAAACACCACAAGGGATCTCCAGGTTACACAGGTTTCAATGTGGATTGAGAGAATAGAGAGTCAAAGTGAAGAAACATCTTTCTGGATGGGTCTTTAGGGACAGGACGGGGAGTTGAGACATCTAAAGCAGTTTGTTAAGGTCATGCAGACATTTTAATCGGAAGCCTCCCTGCAGAGTCATTCCAGGCTCATCCAGCTGGGAGGAGACCCCAGTGCAGACCCAGAGCACACTGTTGGTATTATCTACTTGTTCTGGGAGCACCTTTACCTCGCCCAGGATGAGCGAAAGGGAAGCTGGGCTACTTTGCTAAATCTGCTACCACTGTGACCCAGACATGAATAAGCAGTGGAAAATAAGTGGAAGAAGAGATAAATTGATGCAGCAGTGGAAACCACCACATCTGAGAGTTAAAGCCTATTACACCTGCCAATCAAGCAAAAAGCTCTAAAATAGCCAGATTATTTTTATGACATTTTTGCTTTCATTAGAGTGACAGGGACAAGAGGAAAAGCGCTGATGACAAAATCCTCCCAGCTACAACGGAACATCAGAAAGAACACATTTAAATGGTTTTTGAAATTATAACAGTTGTCATTCATCTTTTGACAGCAATATTATTTTTATTTAGCTACTTGCTCATCATGCCCATCGGAGGATACAATGAGTGTTCAGCCTTTCAAAAACCATTTAAAGGGGACTCTTATGGTCATTATATTCACTTATAGCATCGGGGTTTCATTCTAAGGGTAGATTTGCATGTTTCACAGTTCAAAACAATCCTTATTTATCCTCTCTCATCCACTCCCTGAAACAAGCTGTTTTAGCCCCTCTCCATTTAAGACCACCCTTCCTTTAAACCAGTGACGCTCAAACTGTGGGGAAGGCCCCACTGGTGGGGTGCGGAGCTGCTGCAGGTGGGACACAGACAACCAGGGGAAAAATATGGAATGAAAATGAGGTGAGAAGATATGATTTTTATATGAAAAAAACAACCAAACATTTGCTGACTTTATAGCGCTGATAATGTGCATGTTTAATTAGGTCAAGTGTAGTGGGGATCTTTTTTTTTATTGATAGTGATTGATAAAATTCTGGGGTGTGGGACGTGGGGCACAAACTTTTTTGGCTTCTGAAGTGGGACATGCCAAAAAAGTTTGATAACCACTGCTTTAAGCCAACTTTCTTCTGATTGGCTGCTCCTTGTAATTAGAAGATTTGAAAAGCAGGTGGGTTGGACTAGCATATATGCCAGTTATAACAGCTTTTTATTCCGTTGCATTGACACAAGTGTATAAATCAAGCTATAAACCATGTCTTTACTAACATAAGTGAAATAATGAATCGTTATAAAATACACAGTGAATTACAGTGCAGTACTGTAATAAAATGTCACCACAATCAACTGTAAGAGGTGTTACTGCAAAGCGGAAGTGTTTAGAAGCCACAACGACAAAGTGGCAGACCATGTGAATTTACAGAGCGGGGATGCTGAGGTGCATAGTGCGTAAAAGTCAGAAATGCTCTGCTGACTCAAAATTTGTAGAGGTCCGAACTTCCTCTGGCATTAAGATCAGTACAAAAACTGCATACTGGGAGTTTCAAGGCACAGGTGCCCGTGCCAAGGACCTGCATGTAAGCCTTACATCACTAAGCACAGATGCAGGGGTGTAAAGCACATTGCCACTGGATTCTAGAGCTGTGGAAATGTGTTCTGTGGAGGGACAACTAACGCTTCCTATCTGGCAGCCTGATGGATGAGTCTGGGCTTGGCAAATGCAAGGAGAACATTACCTGTTTGACTGCAATGGGCCCGTAATGGGGCCACTTAGTCCAAGTAAGTCATTTTGGACAACTCGATGCTTCTAACCGTCTGGGAACAGTTTGTTGAAGGCTCTTTTCTCTTCCAGCGTGACTGTGCTCCAGTGCACAAAGCAAGGTCCATAAAGTCATGGTTGTATCAGTTTGGTGAGGAAGAACTTGACTGGTCCACACACAGCTCTGACCTCAACCCCACTGAACACCTTTGGGACAAACGAGATTGCGAGTCAGACCTTCTTGTCGAACATCAGTGTCTGACCTCAGAAGATGAATGGGCAAAAGTACTCAAAAACACACTCATTCTCAGAAAAGTGGGAGCTGCAAAGGGGGGACCAACTCCATATCAGTGCCTCTGGCTTTAGAATAGGATAACATAAAAGGTGTAGGTGGCCCATTACTTTTATTCGTATAGTCTATGTTCAGTTAGTATTTTTCAAAAGTCTAGTTTTTAGTTTAATTTTTATTTCGGTTAACTGGAAATGTTCATTTCTAATTTAGGTTTAGTGAACTAAAATAACCTTGAACACTTAACTGATCAGCATAAACAGCACTGAGTATTGCTGCAGGTTTCGTTTTGAAAGGATAAAAGCGTTAAGCCATAAAATGAATGAGCAGCACATTTCATTGGACAAATAAACTGGAAAAAATGAAACTGGTGTATATTTGTGTGCACTTATATCAAAAATAAAACTCAAATGCAGTTCTAAGTGACTTCTCTATAATTTCTGACCTTAGAAGTCCATATTGACAGTACAGTAACGCATCTTTATCCTTTAAGCTACTGTGCAGTCCAACACAAATTAAACTGCGTCCTTCCACTGGACCTCGCTGTCAAACATATTTGCAATGCAAGGCCAACATGCATCTGTGACTGCACGGCAGGAAGCATTGTTAAATGGAAAATGTAGATTGTGGCGAACAACACTGTTGTGCAGGCCCCAAGGACTCAAAGATTTCTATTCCATATGGGTCCATTTATGTATGCAGGGTGGGTGGCGTATTTTGGCTTTTATTCTCATATTTGAATGGATTCACAGAGAGACTGGAAACCTTAAAAGAGGGATTCTCCCCTCAGAAAAAAAAAAAAAATGTTTTCACCGCCTCGCAGGGTTTGGTGTTCTGAAGAAAATGGCTGCATCGATTTAACCAGGCCCGACTGAATTCTGGGGACGGTCCCAGTGGCCCGTCCTCTTCCCGCGGCTTTCATCTGCATTTTCCTCTCTCTGGCTTTATCTGCATGCTTTCTGAGTGAAATTAGCCCAATGTGACGACTGATGTGCCTCTGGGACCCCGCTGATAGCTGCCAAACACCTCACCTAGAAGCAAACTGCCGAGACGGGAAGCAGCAGGCTTCCTTCCCAGCAGATAAAAACACAAACATGAATTGTTATTATTATTATTATTATTATTATTATTATTATCCTATCTCCCGTCTCTCAAATCGGCTCTGAATATTCAGCCACCTTTCCCCCCGTGGGTTGTCAATAGAGGAGCCAAGAGCCTGCAAATCTGTCTGTTTATATACATCACATCAAGAGCAAATATTAATGCTCAATTTCCTAGCAGTGGGCCATCCTATAATGCATTTATCCTCTGCAAATAGCAATGTCACGCTAACTCTGGGGAAAGGCGTCAGCTGAAATGTTATGAATAACTTGATCAAATTACACAGTCCGAGCAAGAGGGGAATAATAAGGCTGGTGCTGTGGCGCTTGGCAGCCCTTAAGGGCCCAGCCAGGTTAAGGCACCCAGCCAGACACCACGCTTGGAACTAAATGAAGCTGTTAGGAAATGCTACAGGTCGTTCAGAGGCGCACGCGGCGCTCCCTCAGGTCCCACCATCTGCTGACACATAAAATACCAAGACCAAACAAAAAGCACCAAAGTGCTTTAATACTCTTTAAGAGAAGCTGGAGTCTTTGGTCCATTTCACCTTTTCCATGGGAATTAAGCTTTAAGAAAGAGGGCAAACATAATTTTACTAAGTTCTCACACTAAGCTCATTCAAACTGTGCTTTGCCTGCTCTGTGTGAGTGGTGGAGAGAGTGATGTATGTTCAGCTACTGTACTGTAGACACTGAAAGTCGCATAAATGTGTTAAGTTTTTAAATGAATGTCAAAAAGAAATAATAAAGAAACAATATGTAAATCATACTGACCTTCGCTTATCCAGCTCTGCCCATTTTCTACTCCATCCAGACTGAATCCTCACCCCTAAACAATCCCTGGTCAAAAGCAGATCAATGATGGCCTCATGCGTCTTGGTTGCCAGATAAGGTAATTTTTAATGTGACAGCGTAAGGTGTATATAAGATATTAATACAATATTACTTTTGGGAGAGAAACTTTAGCATCCTGAAAAATAAAGCCAAGAATTTCTTCTAGTGGCCACTTGAGGCTGGGTCTGAAAGGTTGCTTCAGATCATGAGCTTTTTCCCTTCCTTCTCCAAACTTTCCTCATCCCATCATTCTGGTACAAGTTTATCTTGGTTTCATCTGTCTTCTCAAGACTGTTCTTAACTTGACTACATGATGTGGAGGGATTTTTCGTAACCAAGGAAAGTACTCTGCGATCATCCACTTTAGCTGTCTTCTGTGGTCTTCCAGGCCTTTTGGTGTCACTGAGATGCCCAGGTCATTCCTCCTCCTTAACCCTAGTACTGCAGGACCTCAATGTATTGATGTCCCAGATAAGTTTCGTGTCTATATATGGATGGATCACTTCCGGTGTTTTCATTCACTGCCGGTCATCTAGCTGGCAGTACTAGGGTTAAGAATGTTTCAGATGATTGTTTTTGGCAGTTCATAAAGTTTTTGCTACCTCTATGCACTGGTGAGTTTAGAAACTGTTTAGGGATGATCAAGCACTAAATTTCCTCTTAGCACACCTACAAACTAGAAAAGCACTCATAGCGCACAGACCTCCGCTAAGCATGATCATCAAAGGCATGATCATCAAAGGCACTGACATCAAAGGCATGATCATCATAGTGCCTTTTATAATCACGAATGTATACAGATATCTGATATTTCAGGATTTTTTGTTGATCATATCACCCAATTCTTCCCAAAATTTAATCACCTCTTCCTTTTATGAGGCCAAATCCATTAAAAAAAACTTTTGAGTTATTTTACACACAGACAAACAAACCAAAGCTTACGAAAACATATACCTCTGCCATCTTGGCAAAGGTCAATAACAATAAAAACATTAATAAATATACATTATTATTTTCTGATATCATCTTCTTGCATTATTATCGCACAATGTAGCACACACTGGGCAATAACTTTTGAGCTCTATCTAGTTGCATGGACACTGTAGTAATGGACTTCACAATAGCATCTTAAATGACATGGCTTGAACAAGATGGCTGCCACTTCACCGAAGTGACAGATTACAAATCTCTTCTTCGCTCATTGGTACCTCTGTGGTTACTCTGCACAATAAAGTCAAAAGCTGATGTATAAAAGAAATGTCCAACAGTTTGCTCCATGCGCTGGTGTATAGACCTGATTTGCCAGTGTCTGATGCTACTTTAACTGCTTGATCATTTAGTGGACTGCCCCCATGTGGTTAAAATACTGAAACTTAGTGCGTGTTTCTCCTCATATCTGCTTTGGTACAAACTGATCCTTAGCTTACTTTGAAAAATTCTGGCCCTCATGACTGAACCTTGAACCTCAGGTCTCATAGAGGCTTAACCCTAAAACGAGTACATTACATGTAAACCTGTGATTATTCATGCTAAACTATTCTTAGACACTACAACAGACCATCCAACTAATTAGGTTGCTTTTGAAAATAACATTGCAATGTGTAGCTTACTGAAAATGGGGAAAGCATTTACTATGTTTGTAAGCGGCATGTTCCCTTATTCATTTTACTAAATGTAATTCATTGAGCATTATTGTTTTACTATATATATTACCTTCAGCTGCTCCCTTGTATTCTCCCCAAGGGGTCGCCACAGCAGACTAATGTGGCACAGGTTTTACGCCAGATGCCCGTCCTGATGCAACCCTCCATGGTGAGAGGGGCTTGTGTCCCCACCTGGAATCAAATCAGGAACCTTCTGCTTGCAAGGCAAACAAGTAACCACTATATCACACGGACACTGTGTATTATTGTTTTGTTAATGCATTAATTATAAGCCAGTGTATGCAAAACAGTCTGATTGGGGGCTGAGCCACCTCTAAATGTCTGATCCTAGAATCTCCCCTGTCTCTCTCATAGATTTATTTTGTATCAACATCTCTATGGACCCCAAATTGAGAGCTTCCTTGAAATGCAGATCTTTTGTTTGGAATAACGAGGGAACGGGCCTCACCTGGCCATGAAACTGCTTGTTGCTTGTCGGTCAATTCTCCTTTTGAGCCTCTGAAAATGGGGGTACTATGTTTTTAAAATGGTTCAAACCCTTTTAATAAAAAGCTGATATAAAAGCTGATATAAAATCCACTGTGGTGTGCTGTCGAAAAACTTATGGACCTAAACGTGCATATGGATGGCGATGGTTATGGTGCCAAACTTGAGGCCTCAAAACTCGAGTCCGTACACGGTCTATGGGAAAAATATTTTGCTGATTGAGTGTCCTTGTGAACGGCCTCATCCAGCACTTTTAGATGAAGTGGAAACAAGTGTCAGCAAGAGAGCGGAGGCCGTTATCTAAGCAGATTAACACCTGTGGTCTTAGAAAGACGCAATAAATTAAAAAAAAAAAAGGAGGACATCCACATCTTTTCTATCTCAAATGAAAAATGGGACGGGAGGGGCGGTTTTGCTCTAAGTCATTATGTTTCAACAAAATAGTTCCCTGAAACTTATTTTGTCCTCACACTAATTCAATTATAAATCCAATATCTTTTCTCCCTATGCCAAATGTCAAGCTGTGCCTGAGTTATTCCTGACTACGTGCAGAATCAGTTGGTTTTGGCCAGAAAGATGTGAACTGAGGCATGTTGGGATACGACTGGCCCAGCTGCGTTTCTGCGTGGAGATTGATAAAGAGATTAGCAGCCCCCTATGTCTGACCTCAAACAAGGTCATCCAGGGCAGACGCTGTACATAAAGCTGCTATCATTACCATCTGCACGTCTTCCCACAGACAGATTATCAAGTGAAAACAGAAACCTTCTCAGTAGCTAAGTGTCTGGAACGACTCCCCTGGAATGAGCGCTGACAAAAACAACATTTACAGTAGAAAATCAAAAGATGGGTTTTCAAAATGAGTTTCCGAGCTCGTTGCCTTCGTGTGGAAGGAATGCTTTGTTTTGCAGCGGCTCCAAAAGCTTGTTAATAAAGCTTTTACAGGAGGGGTGGTCAGTGAGCCCGGTTGTCAGAGACCACTTTAATTTCCCCTGAGTCATCACTAGACTACGGTGCTGCGCTGCCTATCATACCATCTCATTAATCATCAAAGATATTTGCAGCACATCCAAGGATTTTAGGTCATTGTCTGGGTTATTTCTCACTAATCTCTGTCATATTCATGGCACAAATGGGGTGATGAGAATTTTGGGGTCACTTTAGACTTTTTTGCAACGTGTTTGTTTGCAATAGAAATAGATTAGGTGGATTAAGGGGAGTTCCTGTTGTTCAAAATAACTCCCTATCCTGCTACACAGAGATTCATGCAGTCACACGTAAATGTAGAGGTCAGGGCCACACACAAAATAACAAAACGCTGTATGGAGAAACTCATCTGACCACGCCTTTATGGACTTTGCGCGCCCAGGGTCAGTCATGCCCTGTAAACGCAAATGTTTTTTAAAAAAACACTTCATTATAGTAAACAAAACACTTGCTTCGAAATTTCAGAGTTCCTGGGATTTTCTTTATCCTTTTTTTGAGGTAATTAAACTTATATGAAGTAAGACTCGCTTAAACATATAAGTATACTTTACTTCATTCTGTTGCTTTAAGATCATATTAGTAAAACACATTCATTCATTAGCTTCCACTTATCCACTTCAGGGTCGTGGGGGGAGCTGGAGCCTAGCCCAGCTTTCAAGGGGCTAAAGGCGGCCAGCTGTTAGATTTGAACCCAGACCCTCTTGCTGTGAGGCAACAGTGCGAACCACCGTGCCACCGTGCTGCCCCTAAAACGTATTTAATACTTATTATTAAGAGACAACACTGCACTTCTGATGATGTTGGTATCCCCCAGAAAAGGGTCCCCTGTAGTGTAGTGGTTTACACATTCGCCTTACAAGCAAAAGGCTCCTGGTTCAATTCCAGGAGGAGACACAAGCCCCTCTCACTATGGAGGGTTGCCAGTGGGGATTAATCTGCTGTGGCGTCCCCTTGGGGAAGATACAGGGGAGCAGCCAAAGCTTCATGGTGTCCCCACTGAAGAGCTGGAGGAGGTGGCCAGGGAGAGGGAGGTCTCGCTTAGACCGCTGACCCCATGACCTGGCCCCAGACAGGCAGCAGATGATGGACGGATGAATGACAATAATAGTAATAATTAATGAAGAACTTGGAAAACAAGAGTTCAAGAGCTCAATATGAAATCTCAGCACTGATGAATCTGAAAAAAGGTCAGGTCGGAGAAGGCCAAAATTATAGCAACGAGCTGAAGCGAAACTGAGTGTTAAAAATGATGAAAAGTCGTTGATGACAAAATGTTCATCTTACTGTGTTCATACAGGTCTTATAAACAAGAACCACCACTGGAAAGATTTGCATTTTAAAGAAGAAGGAACATCTATGCTATCAAATGAAATATAGTTTATATTTTCCTGCTGGAGAGTTGATCCAGTGTAACTCCTTTGTGACCAAATTAAAACTCCCTGCATCCATCACTTATCCGAGCTGACCCCAAGCAAAAATTCATTCAGCAGCAACGGCCAAATATGAGGGAAAACTGAACTACGGCGAAGGCTAACTGCACTTTGATCAATTAATGTGGCTCTTCATCTTGATTTTAGAGTTCATATAAATGTGCATTTAGTTAACTTGTAACAGCCTGTTGCTGAAAATTCAAAACATATCAGCAGGTTATGGAAACAGAAACATTCAATTATAACTGATAATTACATCATCTTTGTTGATTGGTTTTCATTAATGGTCAGATGTCACATCGCTATGCCATAGTTGAGTATCAAACCAGCGGCACATCAGCAACCCCTCTGATTCCCAACCAGCCACTGTTGAACTGAGCCACTGCCGCCCCCGGACAATCCTGTTGGTGTACTCATCATTGGTGGTTAAAGCAGATAAAGTTAAAGTTCAGATTCCCTTGTATTAATATTCTTTCATGTTATATTAATATGACATGAGGTTTGGCTAGCGTTGCACAAAAATAGCTGGCAGAAAGGTCCTTTGAAGAGATACTTTTATACTTACCAAAGCCTGTGCTTTTTCTCTTTTACTTAAGTAACCAAGTTGAATCAATACTTCAACTTCAACAGTACCAGTCTTTTTTTAACATGGTCATCTGTATGTCCACTTCAGTAAGGAATGTGTGTACTTTTAGAATATTCATTTCCTGTTGCTCTTAATGTAACATTTATATTTATGAATTATAAATTCTTGCTCTACAAGTTCAGAGCTTAAACATATAACCACAGCGTTTCCAAGAAAACTGTAACAGTGTGACAGTGCAATCCCTGCTGTCACAGGGGCACAAGTTCAAGTCCATTTCTGATTTGATTGTTGATTGTGCTGTAGGCTGTTTCATGATACAGAGTACATCAGGTTCAGAAGCTTGGAGACAAAAAGTCAAAAGCTACGTTCCCACTGCAGGCAAAAGTCAAATTTCACCCTGGACAGAGTCATCTCCCGTTTTTTTCACGAAGGATGGACCAGTGTATCGTCTGCTAAAGGTGTATCGTCTGCTAAAGGAGATAGCAGACGTGCTATATACTTAGCACCCATCCTAAGTATATAGAGAATTTGATCAGTTCTTATTATGACAGAAACTTCCAGTTCACTTCATTCAGTTAGGAACTATCTGAAGAAAAACTGAATTATTTGACTGCATCCACCAAGGGAGCCACTCAGGTTCCTATTAAACCCATTTTACAGGAATTGGCTGTAATTGAGTTGAGTTTGCAGCAGAGGGTGCTCACAAAATAGTGTAAAGGATTAATCGGAGATAAGGAGCCAAATAATTATTTACACATGGTTGTACATAAAAATATCAATTTTATGTTGGCTTTGGTACAATGTGTACAGTATGTGCAAACAGAAAACAAGTGACTCATATGTGCTTTTGTTTTTCTTACAGGGAAGCACATTTTTGCTCATAAAATGCTAACATTCTGCTAATGCATGCTGACCAATACATTAAAGACTGACAAGAAGACACTCTCTTGATGTCACAGTTTACAAACAAAAACTAGAGAAGCTTCGCTGACACGATAATTTTTAATCACTATATTATAGTCAGCGCTGCTGTGTCATCGTCTTTTTGTCTTCACTGTTTTTAAATGTCATCTGTTGAGCTTTACTTCTACGTTTGCACTGTCCTTTGTGTTTCCTAGTTATGTATGCAGCACCATGGTCCTGGAGGAACCTTGTTGCATTTTATACGTCATCTGCACGTGTTCGAAATGACTATAAATTATCACTTGAAACACTGCACCCTGGATTCAAACCAAGAACCTTCTTGTTGTGAGACAGTATCGTCTCACCCCAACAAATAAATAATTTTTTAAAATCCAAGTCCCAGTCCTTAGTCTTTAGACAACATAGTGGGGAAATTCTTGTTCCTTTTTCATGCTCCATGCAATAAGAATATAAATAGAAACCCTGGGTGTAGAGTAGTGGTTCTTAAATTGTGGGGGTGGACAACCAGGTGAAGAACATAATGTAAAACTAAGGCTACATACACACTGCAGGTCTTAACGCTCAACTGCAATTTTTTACTGAGTTCCGATTATTTTGCGTGGTCATTCACATTACAATTTAAACGTGACCGTCATCAGACTCCAGTGTTAACAGCCTACAGCCCTAAAGTGACGCAGAAAAAGAGGTGACGTCACACACAGCATGCTGTGTTTAAAGGAAGTAAATATGGATGTTACACATGTCAGCGTGTGAGTAAAACCTCACTGTCTTTCCACTGACGAGCTCCATCAGCGCTGTCTGCCATGCTTGTTTCGTCTGTTGTTGACATTTGACCTCCTCTGGCACAGAATTATGACGGCTGTCTCACTTCAGTGACGTAAAAGTTGGATAAAATGCGATATGAAACATGTCCGATTTAGGACCACATATGGAAGTGGCTGATTTGACAAAATCGGATTTGTGCTGTTCAGACTGTCATAAAAAAATTGATACGGGTCACAGTTTTTCAAAAAAGTCAGATTTGGGCCACTTTGCTTGCAGTGTGACCGTAGCCTGGATGTGTTTATCTTTAGGGAAAAGAAACAAGTTTGCTGATACTACTGTGGTGATGATATGCGCATTTATTTAAGTAAAAGTTAACATAGATCCCTTTTTATTGTTTGTGATTAATGAAACTGTGCGGTTTGGGGTGTGACCGTTATTCGGCTTCTAAAATGGGGCAAAAAAGTTTAAGAACCACTGGTGAGGAGAGATATAGACATAATTTTCAATCACTCCAAACTAACGGACCTCATTTTAGGAAGTATCAAAATGAGAAATTTTAATTTAAAACAATAATTATAAATATGTAGAAACATGTACAGTACCTTACATGCTAGAATAGTGGCCCAAACAGGCATAAAATTATTAACAATGTTAATAAAAAATAGTGTTCTCAGCAGATGAGGCGAGTACTATCAAATAACCTAGAACTTGAAAAGTACAGTATGCCTCTGACTTAAATCTGACCCTGTGTGACCCTGACCTTTGACTCCACAATCTCAAAAATGTTATCAGATGTTCTGCGCATCATAGGTATTAACCACACAAAGTCTGTAAAAGATCCAGCAAACAAGTCAGCTATTGTGGTATATTTTGTAATGGACCAATGGATGGATGCACAGACCTCAAACGGTTATCAGTTCTTCAACCCATCATGGTTATCAACTACACATAGGCAAAGATCCAGGAGCCCAATCAGCTCCTATGGTGGTAATAAGGCTATCAACAACCACCTACTGTAGCCTTCATCTTTAACTTCATGATCTTTAAAATGGGATCAGTTCATTACTAAAGTATACAAAATTTGGCTAGGATCCAGCAACCTGGTAAGTTCCCACGATGGTAACAAGTAATTTAATAACGACTCTGTGTAACCTTGACCTTTAACTCCACAACCTCACAAATGTGAGCAATTCTTCTACCCACCATCGGTATTAATCACACAAACTTTGATCCAGCAAACAAGTCAGCTCTTGTAGTGGTAACAGGATTTGTAACGAATGGATGTGCAACCAGGAAACATAATGTCACTGCAGCAGAAGCATGAAAACTAAAGATAATGCATCATAATCCACCTACCCGGTAAAGACAAGATGGCGTGGTGGTCTGATAAAGTGTACTTGTGCATGTCAAGTTTTAAAATGTTTTTAAATGAGCCCTCTAGATAACAGGGAGGAGTTGAATAGTCTAATAGCCACAGGTGGAAAAGATCTCCTGGTTTCCTTGAGGGGATGTCACAAGAACACGGCGCCCTCTTCAAAAGGTAATAATACTTCAGGTTTGAGATCTGAAGTGTGTAGAAAGCTGTGAGCAGAATGTCAATGCAAGCCCTAAAATATTAAATCTGGCAACTTACAAATTGCCTTGCTCAATGTCATGGAATATTAAAACACCATTTCACTGATTATCTTATGTGCAGTTGATTTGTTCTCAGTATTTTTTTTGCTAAATTATACAGCATGGTGGCACTGTTGTTAATTAGGGCTGCATTTGCCTTAGTAGTTATGCTACCTCGTACTTTAAAATTGAGAAAAAACAAAAACAACAAAAAAAATATCAGTAGAGTCGGAGCTCTTTTCTCCCACACGATCAGCTGTATCATTGGCCGTGATCTCTTAAGCTTTACAATCAACCACTAGTGTGCTGACTCTGTTAATTACCTGGGTACACATGTGGGAGCCAAAAAGACAAATGAAGAAGTCACATAATGACCTTCCTTCCCTTCCCCATTGTTTAAGACTCCGTCACAATGATTGTGTCCTGCTCCTCATTGTTATTCATGAGCTGTCTTGACGTGTGTGAGGATGTTTTATTGCTACTCTGCCATTCTGGCTGCAATGACTCTGTGATGAGGCTGTGTAGCCTGTAGTCAAGTTCAAAGAGTAATTTGCCTGAGTGTTATTTCAATGGAGTGGAATGGCTTCTCATCACGAGCCTTTTCCCTCCCAATAATGCCAGCGTGGTGAGCTGTGGTGCTGCTGGGCACGCGCGTATACCACACTGAATCATGATGAGATGGCTGTTTAACACACATGATTACACACCCACACACACAAGGTTTAAATGGGCTGACGCTAACACAGATGGGACATGAGGGTCTTGTTGATGTGTCATATCGGCGGTGGCAGCCTGCAGTCAACGTACAGGGCACTAATGCTGCTCATGTAAACTCCATATGTGCTAATTTTACTGCTGACATTTATGACTCAGGTGTGGTGTCAGACTGTCAGTGAGCAAAGTGCTAATAAGCTACAATATGTTACTGTTGGGCCATCAACTTCTCTACTCAGTCAAAGTTCAACACTGTCAACATGGCTCGCAGTTGGTCACGGAGTAAAGTTCACCAATTCCGAACTTCGCTGGATCGACTCGGCCCTCCATGAGCTCACTTTGTAGCTGAGTCGTTTCCGTTGAAACCAACTGATTTGGCTCACAGAGCATTTATGGAGCAGCCACACTGACTGCATCCTTTTCAGAGCAGCCAGTGAGCTTTCATGGTTCAGTACCCTTCAAGCAACAAAAGGCAAACTTGCTTGCACGCTTTCCCCGTGGTCACAGGCAAAAATGCCTGCCATCATCACATTCCCATGGACACATCCTTGATCTTTCCCCTGGAATTCACTGTGTGTCTTTGTAGTCTCACAGATTAATCATCTAAAGGCCTTGAAGGACTCCTAGATGTTCTATTTGTATAATTCAACTTGATCCCTGTCATAAAGACAAGGTCCATCCAAAGTATATTGTTTGACTACAGCAGGAGAGCTAAAAGCCCGAGTCCAAGGAGACAGATCAAATTAAAGACAGGTTTTTGCTTCTATGGAGCAAAACTTGTATGCTACAACACTGTCTCACAGCAGTTTGTGAACCTTTTCTTCTGATGATTCATATTTCTAAATACAGATTTTCCTTTATTTTGTGTCCATGAGCACAAATTTTACTCAGATTGCTGTCCAGCTTGATTTGTATCCATGTCTGCAAAATGAATATTGTCTACTTTTAAAGAGTACAAAAACCCACATTCGAAAGATAGAAAGGCTATTAGAGGCCACATTTCAAGTCCTACACTCAATAGACATTTACACTTCTTTAGAACTATTTTATATGTTAGTAATTAGAAACTTTGTGGTTAGGTTTAGGAAACAAACTACAGAGTTAGGTTTTAGACAATATAAACTTGGTTTGGTTTAATTATATAAAATTACTCAGATTCAGGCAATGAAAACAGCTCTAAATAGTTTACGTTGCCTAAACTGAACTGAATAGTTTTTAATGCCTAAACGGATTAGACATTAGAAACTACTGGGATAGGTTTAGGTCATATAAACTAGTTAGGTTTAGACATAAAAACTACTCAGGTAGGTTTAGGCTTTAGAAACTATTCAGTTTGGTTTAGAAAATAAAAACTACTTGGTCAGGCTCACACATTAGAGGCTACTAAGTTAGGTTTAGGTAATATAAATTTGATTAAGTTTAAGTTTTAAATACTCATTTCGGGCATTAAAAACTACTTGGTTAGGTTTAGGTAATGTAAACTACCCAGTTCAGTTCAGACAGCCACAGAGGCTACATGCAAGTGTACTCCTAGTGACAGTCCCGAGCCCAGGTAAATGAGTAGGGTTGCGTCAGGAAGGACATCTGGTGTAAAATCTTTACCAAATCCAAATGCGGATTCATAATGCATGATCTGCTGTGGTGACCCCTAGTGGGACGGAGAAGAAGAAGAGGAAGAAGAAGAAGAGTTTAGACATGAAAACTACTCGTTTAGGTTTTAGAAACTAAAAACTACTTAGTTAAGTTCACACATTAGAAGCTACTAAGTTAGGTTGAGGTTATATAAATTTGGTTAGGTTTAAGAATTAAAATACTTAGGTTTGAGGCATTAAAAACAACTTGGATAGGTTTAGGCTATGATGGCTTTGATGTAGGCAATATAAACTTGGCTAGGGTTAGGCAATATAAGCCATTTGGTTAGCTTTAGGCATTAAAAATTGCTTTGGGTTAGGCAATATAAACTACTCAGTTAGGTTTAAGCATTAAAAAATACTTGTTTAGTTTAGGGAATATAAGCTACTTCTTCGGTTAATTCATGAGAAACTACTGGGTTTGGTTTAGCCACTAAAAACTACTCGGTTGGGTTCTGCCAATAGAAGCAACTCTGCTAAGTTTAGGCATTAAAACCTTCTGGGTGAGGTTTCGTAAAAGATCTTGGTTTGGATTACAATGAAAAGATCGTCATCTTTTTCAAAGCTCAGTGTTCTTGGTTGCCAGGTTGGCAAATCCTGTGATAATATACAGTACCTACCAAAATATATTCACTGCAAAGTCCTACTGGAAATTCAGGTGAAAATTGTGTCCATAAACACGAAAAAAGTAGATTCCTTTTACATGAGTATTCCATGTTTTTCCATCAGACTGGACGGTACATTAATACCTTACTGTCAAAATGGAAGGAAATAGTCCTTCGCTGCACTGTCCTTAACGCTCTAAGTTAATATGGGCTAAAATAAAAAACATTAACCTTAAAGCATGAAATCATTAATATTCAAGTGGAACAATTTGGACAATTTATTCGTTTACTGTCGCTGGATGCGTGTGTGCAATGGCTGACTGAGAACAGTGCCGCTATCAGCTGCAGGTTAACACACACAGACAGAAGACCTGTCACAGTGCTTCCTCCCTGACCATCCATTCTGTCTGAGCATAAATAATGTTACAATCAGGCAGAGAGACAGAGGAATAAAAGAAAATCCAGCGAGGCAAAAAGTCAGAAGAAGGAGAGAAAGAAAAAGGGAAAGCATGTCTATGAAATCGCATAATTGCGCCGCAGGGAATTTTAATCAATTAGAACCGCAGAGCTAATTAAAGGCGGCATTGTGTTTACTGACTCAGAGCGGCGCGCTCAGGGGGAACGAACACAGAAAGCACAAACACACACGTTTCCTTATGACTCAGATATTCCAGACGCATGCGCCCATATGTCACAGGTTTAATTCTGACTCAAAGCATTGTGTCGTGTCTGCCACACAAGCTCGGAAAAAAAACGCCTAAAAGCACACCTGCCGGGCCGCCCGTGTGGTCGGCTCCATTCACCAGCACAAAGCCCAGTCACACTTTATCTGTCAGTGCTGAGCTAAGAGAGTTGACCCTCTCGAGCAGCCGGGCGCTGAATGTCTAATGATGTCTGACAGTGTCCAAATGGACTCCCATACAGTTCAGAGAAGGTCATTTACATCATTTAGTGCCACTGATGAGATGAATAATAAATGAATTACTGCCCTGATGTGAGCGGCCGGGGGGAAAAAAGGAAAAAAAAAAAAACTGAGTTGATTGAGACAGGAAGCTCTGCAGTTGGCTGTGAATTAAGGTGATGCTAACAGGTGCTGCGTTTACCGCACGCGCTCGCTGAGGTGCCGCTCTCCAGCTGTAACATTTTCCTGACATCCTCTAGAGTGAAGGTAATTTCATTACCCGCCATCCAAACTCTACATGCTTGACTAGTCGAGGGGAGAAAGGAAATCGATAGACACCATTACCACGGTTCTTAGTTGAGGCGTAATGGATACGCGCGCGTTCGCTTCGTGCGGATGTGTGCGTGCTGCTATGTAAAACAAACCTCATTTACTGTTGACTAATGAAGATTTAAGAACCTACTGTTTGTCTTTTACTGAGCAGCTGTCAGGGGTTGATTATATCTTCACATCATAGAGGAGTCCTCGCTGCAGCGTAACGGCATCGTCTCACGTTTCACGCCTGTCTCCCCCCGAGTTGAGGGATGGTGGCCAGAGCGCGACCCCCGTGACCCCCCCCCCCCGCACAAAAGGGGGGGGGGGGAAGGAGGGGGGGGGGGGGGAGGAGGGGCGG
>VUQH01004317.1:0-10481 GCA_015106775.1 Etroplus canarensis | reverse complement strand
CCTCTGTAATAAAATACAACACCTTGATGCAGCATCTAATCAAAGTGGAGACAAAACCAGATCCGGATTTGAAGTCTCAGTCAGTCGGACGTTGGCTTATGCGCGTGTCCAGTGCGTGTCCAGCGCCAGTCACTCTGGCCATCATTCTCAATTAGTGAACTTCCTGTCCTCACCCTCACCCGCCTGTGCCAGATTAAAGCCATTACGGCATACTTACCGGCTGCACACTTTGCCCTCAACAAGGACGACACACATTCTCACAGTTGGGAGACTTTGCCCACTGAAAACTAATACATGAGTTTTTAATGGGCGGAGATGAGCGCCACCAGCAGCACCAGACTGAGCCCCAGTCCGAACTTACTGCAAGTGAACGAGCCGAAGCGCTATGGGTCCACGTTGTCATTGGAGGAGAAATGTGAACAGTCTTTCTTTCTCTTTTACTACTACAGGATGGAGGACGAGGCGGTGCTGGACCGGGGGGCATCCTTACTCAAGCACATTTGTGATGAGGAGGAGGTGGAGGGTAAGTTTGCGTCTTTCAGTACCCTTCAATTTCTCTGCAGTGTTGCCTAAAAAAAAGTCTTAATGTGCACATCATGCATAGCACAACAAACATATCAGGAAACTTGTCCAGGAAACCTCCAACTCTGGTTTCCAGGTTAAGTATTAAACATGTTTGTAAATGTTTTTTTCAGTTTTTAAAACCTCTGAGAAGTTCCTAAAGCTCCCCAGATGTCACAGATTCTCCCTCTTAAAGAATTTGCCTAAAAACCTAAAGATTCTGTTGCTGAAATTCTTCTAGTGAGCTTTTTCGAAGTGAGGGCACTCATTGAGAGAAACTGTAAGTGTGTACTTTAGCCTTTTAGTGACTGCCAGTTTTGTGTACTTCCTGTGCGTACAGCCTGATGCTCACCTATTTAGCGAGCTGGCACGAGAAAGATGTAGAACACAGTGTGTGACGCTGTGTTTACCTCACTAATCCTGACCTACCGGACAACACAGAGGAAGAAGAACAGCATTACCACAATGTCTTAAAAGTGCCAGTTAACAGTTAAGAGTAAAACATTAGGAATAAATTGTAAAATCTGCTGATCAAGGGTTGATTTAAGATTTTGTTAAACATGGCAAATCATTCAGCAAGTCATATTGTCTTTATTAATATAGAATGGTCTTTTTTTGTAGTTGTTTTTTTTTATTATGCCTCCGCCGCGGAGGCATTAGGTTTTTGGGGCATCTGTCCGTTACAAATATTTTACCACTACAGGAGCTGACCTGTTTGCTGGATCTTTACCAAACTTTTTGTGGTTAATACCTGTGATGGGTAGAAGATCTGATAAAAGTTATGAGACTCTGGGGTCAAAGGTCAAGGTTAATTACAGTCATTAATGAAATTCTTGTTACAGTCACTGGACCTTACTGGGCAGCTGGATCCCAGCCAGATTTTCTATGCTTAATTACTATGTTGGGTAGAAGAACTGAAAAAATTTTTGAGGTCATGGAGTCAAAGCTCAAGGTCACATGGGGTCTTCAATGAAAATATTGTTGCCACCATAGGAGCTGACTGAGCTGCTGGATTCTTGCCAATACATGCATGGTTAATCCACATGATGGGTAGAAGAACTGAGAACATTTTAGAGATCATGAGGTCAAAGGCAAAGGTCACGTGGGGTGGTCAGTAATAATCTCATTATCACCGTAGAGGCTGATTGGGCTTCTGGATCTGGAGCTGGTGTGTTTATGGTTGATCATGAGAAGAAGAACTGATGACATTTTTCTGGACAAGGGTTCAAGTTGAGGTCTCAGGAGATCATCAGTGAAAGCCACTTTACCAACATAGTAGCAGCCTGGGCTGCTGGATCCTTGCCAGTATTTGTCAGGTTAATCACTATTATAGGTAGAGCTGGCCGAGTGGGAAAAGTAATATTTTTCATATCAGTCGATGTCAATATAAGCTTTGATATAAGACAAAAGATTTCTGTTAAGCTTAAAATTTTTTTCCTCCTAAGTGAGATGTGAAGATATGAGGTAAATTTTGGCTTGAATATCTTATCTTGTCTTTCAGAAGTTGAACATGACACGTACTGTAGAACAACTATATTACAAATAAATAAAATGGGTATATATACTAAAGTAAAATCTGAATTCTGAGCAATCAGAAGCTTTCAGGTTTTGCAGGAGAATGTTAAAGCAGTTGGTCAGCTCTAACTAAAAAATATCTTAATTCTAAAACTCTGAAATCTGAAACTTTGACGCCAGTTGCTCCATCATGAGTCAGCGAACACAGGTCGTTTTCTAACAATAAGCCCAACAATCAGCACCTGTCTCTCCTAAATCAACAATATATATTTTCCGGCTGTTTAGTATTAGTATGCTGTCAGTGCTGTGTGGCGTGTTGCCATCCCCTCCACTGGTCTGGCATGTCCCAGCAGTGCGGTTACTGGGGAAACTGGCGGTAGCATTGCCTCTCCTCAGAAATCTGGTGAGCTGAACAAACCTCCCGGCAAACACAAGGATTTTATTTCATTCACTGTGTGCCTATGGGCAGCTCCCCAAGAGTTTCTTTTTACACCCAAAAAAAAAGAAGAGGAAGTCGTTTCACAAAGCTGCTCTGGCAGTGTGCAAATCTTCCCTTCCAGCTCCTTGACTTGACTGTTTTTCATCCTTTCTGCTTCTTCACTGTCCTCTCATTCACCCACCTCCTTTCTTGTTCGGCCTGTACAAATGTCTTAATTTTATTGCTCATCTCTCAGCTGTAATGCTACTGTGGTTTTTATTAGCACCGTCTGTCTCTTAGTTACTGTCGAGCCATCTGTGTCTTAGTTTTTTTTGTCCTGTTGGGTCACAGCAACAGGAAGTTCTCCACATTAGTCTCTAAATCCAGCACTGACTTATTGATATTTTTCAATTCCTCACCAAACACAGATGTTTGCCACTGGCTGATGAGACCTTGATCTCTGTGTGTGTGTGTGTGTGTGTGTGTGTGTGTGTGTGTGTGTGGGGCAGTCTAGAGAATGAACATAAGCATACAAAAGTTGCACAGGACTGTGCAAAAGTATTGATCCACCCCTTCTTACTTCATATTTTGCTGGGAAAACGTGAAATGAAGGCAATGATTTAATGAACTACGTGCAAACCTTGATAGAAATAGAGCAGATAAGGCAAAAACAGAGTTTTAACAAGTCTACAACCAGCTTGAAAGTCAATTTTGACATGAGCACCTTTTTTCTTCAGCACAGCCTGAACTCTCTTAGGCAAGTAGTCTTCAGGAATAGTTCTCCAGGTTTCTTGAAGGACACTCCAAAGCTCTTCTTTGGATGTTTGCTGCCTTTTGTTCTGTTCACTGTCAAGATGAACCCACGCTGCTTTGGTGATGTAGAGGTCACTCCATAAGACTGCCGCTGATTTTCAGTCCAGTTCTTGTGTATTTTGGCCTAGGCCTTTTGTCCCCGTTTCCCTTCATTCAGAAAGGTTTCTTGACAGCCACCCTTCCATGGAGCCCATTTTTGATGACTTTTTTCAGCAGCCACATGCATCTCTCAGGTCCTTTGTCAGATCTTTCCTGGATTTTTTCCAATTCTTAAGGACATGACTTTCAGATACTGCTCACCTGCTGCAGACAGAATTTTAGAACTGCCGATTCTTTCTCTGTCCTCCACTTGTCCAGTTTCCTCATTTTTTTAAGGACTCACTGCCCACCATGCCGAAATATGCCAAGTTTTCAGTTAATAGCTCTTGGAGAATCACCTTGTTGGTGCAAAAATACTATTTTATGCCGGTCAAACTGTGTTATCTTTGGCATTTTGTAGATTCAACTAAAAAAAATGGGAACAAGTGTTTTTTTGTGACAGGCTGCTAATTTAAAATTGCTTCTTTGCTAGGTTTTCTGTTTTGTGTAGACACAACACTGGTTCATCCCTTGTTTAAGGTGCATTTTTTATGCTTGAATGGTCATGTATAAGGACTAAAAATGAGTGAAAAAGCAGCCAATGTCCCAAAAAAGCTTTTAAAGACCTTCACAAAGCCTGGAGAACTATTGCTGAAGACCACTTTAAAAAATGACAAGACAGGAAAATGGAAAGAAACAAGGGGTTGCTCGAGACTTCTGCGCAGTACTGTAGAACTGGTGTGTTTTCAGCAAATGGACAGACATGTTGTGTAGTTCTGGTGCCTAGGGTTAGTGACTTTATAGTCGTTTGGCTCGTTGTTCACATCGGCGGACCACTTTGCCGGGGTGTTATGTGAGTTTCACTGTTACATGATGGTGTAAATATTTCAGGATCTTTTCTTTACAGCACCCCTGATATTTTCAGTGTTTTAATGTTATGATCATTCATGGAAATGGGGGAATTAGTCTGGTAAAAACTGGTGCAAAACAGTGCAGAATCAGGGATTCAGAGGGCAAATAAATGAGTACGAGAACACACTCGTGTTTCTTTGAGTAAATGAATTCTTTTTTTCTTTTCCCATTTCGTCTCAGGGTCCCTGATTTGTAGATTGACCCTGTGTTTTTATGTTGTCATGTAAACGTGGGACTGCTGCCATCTTCACTGACCCGAAAGCACAGAGGCCAGCAACTCGTGTACGGGCGATGGTGGCTGAGTCTCCCCTTGTTTTCCTTCCTGTCTCTGTTTTCTCGTGCTTTGTTTTCACCGTTTGTTTCCGGTATATGAGCGCTCCCCTCTCTCTGTCCATCTTGAGCTGCTGCGGAACTTTTTAAACAACTTGAACTGTTGTAGCTGGTCATTCTGATAGACAGCTGGCAACATCAAAAACAGCAGTATAAAAAAATGCGACCAGTAGACGCTCAGTGTAGCATTTTCTCTTCACACTGTCTGAAAGTCATCTGAAAAAAGTAAAAACTGGCCGCGAGCAGAGGAGTGCAAACCCTTTGCAGTAGGTATGAAGCTTCCTGCTGCTGGTCTTCATCCCTGCAGTAGTTTGGTTTGGTGAACTGTCAGTGTCGTTGAATTTAGATGAATCCCTAAAAAAAAAACAAGGCGTTGTGGTACAGCTGAATAATGAAATACTGTTGTGCTTCAAGAGAGGTCATTGTTTGTTGTGTTGAGGGGTTCAGCCACTTCCTGGTTGGGTCATGTGCAGTGCTTGGCTCAGCTTTGCCCGACCTGCTCCAGAAGGAGTCATTTGACACTGATCGCACAGAGTCTTTTGTTTCGGGAGCCTTTTTGATGTTCACTTTAAGGGGCTGCTTTTTCATGGTAACAGATTGTGGTGAAGATGATTAGCTTTAATTAAATCTTTGCAGGTATGAGAGAGAATGAGAAGAGGTATTGAGTCTCATCATTGATTTGCAAAAAAACAAAACAAAAATTGGAACGTCTGAAGTGAAGAACAAATCTTAGTAAGCTTAAAACATTTTGAAAGTATTAACCAAAGTCTCTGTTATGGAAAACAGCCATTAAAGCTTCCACTCTTCTGGGAAGGCTTTCTACTAGATTTTGGAAATTTTTTGCCCACTCATCCAGAAGAGTATTTGTGAGGTCAGATGCTGTTATTGGACAAGAGGACTTGGCTCACAATCTACGTTCTAGTTCATGGCAAAGGTGTTTGATGGGGTTGAGGTCAGGGCTATGTGCTGGCCATTCATATTCTTCCACACTAAACTCATCTGGTCATGCCTTTATGGAGCTTGCTTTGTGCACTGGGCACAGTCATGCTGGAACAGAAAATGCCTTTCCTAAACTGTTCCTCAAAATTGCCCAACATGTCTTGGTAAGCTGAAGCATTAGGAGTTCTCTTCACTAGAACTAAGGGGTCCAAGTTAACCCCCGAAAAACAGCCCTGCAGCATTATCCCTCCTCCACCAAATTTTGGCACAATGCAATCAGGCAGGTAACATTCTCCTGGCATTTCTGAAGCCCAAACTCGTCCATCAGACTGTCTGGAAATCTGCAGTTATTGTGTCAGCAGAGCATTAGTGACTTTTATCCATTATGTACCTTAGCACCTGGCAAACCCGCTCTGTAACTTACTACGTAGTCTGCTGCTTTGAGGCTGAGTTGCTGTGGTTCCTACACGCTTCCACTATGAAGTAATACCACTTACAGTATAAGAGGGAAGAAATTTCACAAACTCAGTCGTTGTAATAGTGACATCCTATTACAGTACTAGTTTGGTATTTCATTTTGCCAGAAAACAAGACCTCTGCAGAAGGCTCTAAATAACTATTTTGCATGGATATCACTGAAACAGCAGGCGTCAGTGAAACTTCAGATATTGTAGAGGAATATAAGGAAGAACATAAGGAAACTAACACACTCAGGGTTTTCCCTCCATGGGCAGATTTTCAGTGCTCCCAAAGAGTTTTTAGCCAGAAACAAGAAAAGTCACCGCTATTGTAATAAAACATGTTTTGACCAGATTTGTTAATTGGGGTTAACAATGACATATTAAGGCCACTGAAGTACCTCCGGCTGTTCCTTTGTATTTCCCCAAGGGATCACCACGGCAGATGAATCTGCACAGGAAATTTGGCACAGATTTTTACACCAGATGCCGTTCCTGATGCACCCCGCCCATTGTGGGAGAGTGTGGATTTTTTGCTGGAGAACATGCTGAGGAAAAAACTCTCAAATATATGAGAAAAATTGTCGTATTTAAATGAAAAAGTGTCAAATTTAAAAGAAAACACTGTGAAATTTTTTAGAAAAATTGTCTAATTTATGAGAACAATATAAAATATATAATATATTTTAAAAAAAGCTTAGGAAAAATCGTGTTTTTTTTCAGTTACGTAGCAATACCTCTTCCCTTTTGGGTTAGAAAGAAATTCCTGTATTTGAACTCTTGGGATCAACAACTCATAAGAGATGTGTTTAGAAAACCAACGGCACCTTTTTCCGCTGACTGTGAGATGAGTTTGCAGCGACCATCTACAAAGTGCAACACTGAAACAAAAAAAACACAATATACACATTTTCATTTATAACTAGAGTCTTGTCATACATTTCTGTTTTATTGCCATCCATCGCCTTTCCGGGGGTCCGGGTCGCGGAGGCAGCAGTACAAACAGAGAAACCCAGACTTTCCTCTCCCCAGCCAACTCCTCCAGCTCTTAAAGGGGGACACCAAGGCGTTCCCAGGCCAGCTGGGAGTCATAGTCTCTCCAACGTGTCCTGGGTGTTCCCCAGGGTCTCCTCCCAGAGGGACGTGCTCGAAACACTTAAAGTGGGAGGCGTCCAGGAGGCATCCTGATCAGATGCCCAAACAAACTCAACTGGCTCCTTTTGATGTGGAGGAGCAGCGGCTCTACTCTGAGCCTCTCCTGGATAACTTAGTTCCTCATCCTATCTCTAAGAATGAGTCCAGCAACCCTGAGGAGAAAGCTCATTCAGCCGCTTGTATTTGCAGTCTCGTTCTTTTGGTCATTACCCAAAGTTCATGACCACTGGTGAGGGTAGAAACATAGACTGAATGGCAAAATCAACAGCTTTGCCTTAGAGCTCAGCTCCCTCGTCACCACGACAGATCGGTACAACGTCCACATCACTGCAGATGATCCATCTACCAATCTCCCGCTCCATCCTCCCCTCACTAGTGAATAAGGCCACAAGATACTTGAACTCCTCCACTTGGGGCAGGACCCCATTCCCCAACCCGGAGAGGACAATCCACCCTCTTTTGGCTGAGGACCATAGAGTTGGTCTTAATAACCACACCCTCAAACTTGTAACACTGACATTTAGAACTGCACTGGTACGGTGTGTACTGGTACTGGTACCAAGTTACCAAGAGTTCTGAACTTGCTCTTTTTCGCTCATCTCCATTGGGATATTTTTCAGCAAAGGCTGTGTGTTTATTCTGGTAATGTCTTTTAAGGTCTTTAATTTTTTTGTTTTTTGGGGTTTTTTTTTGTTTGTTTCTGAATGAGCCTCGCCAGCAGTGAAATGAATCTGTCCATGTAGAGTTTAACGTTCTATTTTTTTCATAAGTTTTTCTTTCTATGGATTTATTCATGGTTGGATTACAGGGGGTCGAAAAGTTCAAAATAAGTCAGAGGTGACGCATATTTTTTATCGACAAAATATTTAAGCATGTTTTATTTCAGTGTCATCAGATTACCTTAATCTACAAAATTAGAATTAAATTTTAAAAAACTGACTAAAATTGAATACATTTAAATTTAATAACCAATATTTATTCACATTTATTTTTTCAAAGCCACGGGAAGCCATGGAAAGAGCCACATGCCGCTCCGGAGCCATGGGTTGCCGACCCCTGCCCCACACCATTACACCACCAGCACCACCAGCCTGAACCATTCATTGGTAGAAGGCAGGACGGATTCATGCTTTTATGTTGTTTGCATGAAATTCTGGGCCTATCAATCGATTGTCACTGCAGAAATTGAGACTCATCAGACCTGGAAACGTTTTTTTCAATCGTCTCTTGCCCAATTTTGGTGAGCCCGTGCAAACTGTAGCCTCAGCGTCCTGTTCTTAGCTGACAGGAGTGGCACCTCTTGCGGTCTTCTGCTGCTGTGGCCCATCTGCTGTTGTGTGTTCAGAGATGCTCTTCTGCATACCAGGTTATTAGACCCACCAGAATGTAAAGACGTTGTGTTTGTTACTTCCAGCTGTTAGTAGAAGTTTTTCAATACCTGGAGCTTCATATGGTTACTTACAGGAGCCTTGTGAGCATCCCCAAAGCATGAAAGTTGCTGCTGTAGCTGTTAATTCATAAATCTTTCATAACTATTAATTATTGTTGACGCAACAAAAAGTAGATCACATCTTTACTCTTCTCCACTTCAGGACAAGTAAGTGTTTCAGTGTTTCTACTTTAATTCAAAGCTATTTGGAGTGGAGTTTACTGTATCATGTTTCCCATGACTGTATACAGGATATTATGTCCTAATCAGTAAAATAGCCATCAAAATACGGGAACAGGTTGCCTAGTAACAGCGATTCCAGGTGGGGACACAAGGTCCTCTCACCATGGAGGGCTGCATCAGAAAGGGCATCCGGCGTAGAACCTCAGCCAGATTAATAAATGCAGATGAATCCGCTGTGGCGACACCATGGGAAAATACAAGTGAGCAGCCGAAGGTACGTGGTACTAAAATTTACTGTTGTCATATAAATTGTTACACAGACAGAAGACATTTAAAACTTGCACATTAGCATTGTCAGAACAAAGCCAAGCAGCAGTTTAAAAAAGCATCATAGGTAGATTCAAGACATCAGTTCTGATGTAAAAACTCTAGCAGTTGAGGCATTTCTTAAGCTGTTCGCTCCAACACTGTGCTGCACAACAACTTAAAGCTGTGCTTACCTCCACCTCCTTATTTTTATTATGCCTCGGGTACTGCTCCATATTAATTTCAAAGGTGCTGCTGGAGTATATTGTGTGAGCATATCAGGAATATATTAAGCTCCATGTAGTCATTCTATGTAGTCATCTATTCTGTTGGCTTACTGGCAACCAGTGGAAAGACCTAAGAACCATGGTATTATATAGCCGTTCTTTGTATGACTTTATCAGTCTCTCACATCATTGTGGAGGAATTTTGACCTGCTCTTCTTTACAATGTTCAATGCTTCAGGTCATTGAGGTTTGTGGACATTCATTTATGCACACATCCCTTAAGGTCCTGCCACAGGTTGAGGTCTGGACTTTGACTGGGTCATTGCAACACCTTTATTCTTTCTTTTTGAACCATTCTGCTGCAGATTTGCTGCTGTGCTTGGGAATATTGTCCTGTTGTATGACCAAATTTCAGCCAAGCTTCAGATGTCAGACAGATGCCCGCACATGTGACTCTGGAATACCTTGGTAAACGACAGAGTTCATGGTCTACTCAGTGACTGCAAGGTCCCCAGGTCCTGTGGCTGCAAAACAAGCCCAAATCATCACCCCTGTCATGGTCCCCCCTGTCCTCACTGGTGCTGACCCGCCCCCTTCTGTCTTTTTCTACCTCCCTTGCTCTTTCTGTTCTGTCGGGCTGGGTTGGGGACCATTAACCTTGTCTTTGATTCCAGCTGTGTGATCCGGCCACGCCTCCTCCTCCCACCTGCTGGCCATCAGTTCATCCACCTCGCTGCCTTTTTATCCAGCGGAGGAGCATGAGGCCAACGCTGGATCATTGCCTTAGCTGCGTAAGCAGCCCTGGCCGTTTAGAGTATTCAATGCATAGTCACAGTCAAGTCCTAGCCTTTACTAAAGTTTGCCTTTTGCCTCTAGCCTCCTCACCTTGTCGTCTGTGGACTTAGCTTTTTGAGAACTCTGCCTTGTTGGATCTCCACTAACCTCTGCTCTCCTCCACCCAGGAAAAACCCCAGACTCACGGAAACTCTCTCTGAACTCGTTTATTGGAAACCTCTGCCTTGGGCCCCCCAGCCCACCCTTCGGACTCGCCCCTGCTCCTCGCACATTCTTCGTAACCTTTGTTTGCTCCCTTGCTTATAAAATAAACCTCTGTTTTAACTTGCTTCCAGCATCTGGGTCTGTTCTGTTAAACGGGG
>VUQH01004315.1:12339-22578 GCA_015106775.1 Etroplus canarensis | reverse complement strand
TCAACTTGAAAAAAATAGCACTTCTTAAACTTTAGCGGACTGTAACTTATCCTGCTCTTAATGTTAATTCCTGGCAGAAAAAAGGTGCAACAAGTAAAACATGTCCCGTGCAACACAAAGCAAAAACACACTTCCCAGGTTTCCACATAGTGCCAATACAAAAACAAAGTATTCATAAAACGAATCACATAAAATGTATGTAAACAACAACATAATAATTATTATGGCAGTTACAGTTCCAAAACAATGACAATAATGATAAGAATCACAATCAAGTCACAAGATCACCGAAAAGTGATCATCTACACTACATCACAGTACTGTGGGAAATATTCATCAGTCCCAGAAAGTACACCACAGTTCTGTGTGTCACAAAGTATCCCTGCATAACGTTCATCATTCACAGAAACCAAAGCGCAGTTCACTATCCTCAGTCCTGGTTGTCCTACTGGTTGTCATCAGGACCACGGAGGCTTTCGGGAGCATTTGCAGAAGAGGCGGAAGTGTTAAGGAAAGGCGGGATGTCCACACGACAATGCAGACAAGTTGCCGAAGGTGTCAGGAAGTTCATTTCTGCGTCCAAATTTTGGTCTCGACCGAAATTTGGACTTGAAAATTTCGCCCTCTCCCGAAGGTGCAGAAACGCCGGGAAGTGTTTAGGAATGATAAAGATAGTGAAAGGAATCTTTCAAGAATATGTGGAGAGGTTGCTGAATGGATGCAGATTTACTAAATTTGCATTCTGCCCCTTGTCTGTGCCCAAGTGGACGCTAGGTTTAATTGGCAGTTTCTGACTACTCTTGATTTTACCTTTAAATTTCACCTTAAACAAGGTTGACCTTGTTCTTGTTTGGTATCATTTTGGTAATACTGTATTCCCCCCCCGTGGATCGTGACCTTACCATGGTGGGGGGGGGTTTGTGAGTTCTCATGTTTCAAGGAGCTATCTTGTTGGGGGTTGTTTGCCCCTGCAAGGGTCTTCCGAGGTAAACAAGTCCTGGGTAAAGAGCCAGACTAAGAGCAGTCCAACTGGATCCTGAAGAAAAAAAATAAAATAAAACATGGATTCCGTGTACCTCGCCCTTTTTGGGGTTACTGGGGGCTCCGCCCCGAAGCCAGGCCTGGGGGAGGGGCTTGGGGGCAAGTGCCTGGTGGCCGGGTTTTGACCCATGGAACCCAGCTGGGCTCAGCCCGAAGAAGTGACACGGGTCCACCCTCCAGTGGGTTCACCACCTGCAGGGGAAGGACAGCTGGACATACTGTATTAACACACAAAAAAATCACAAACAACTAAAATATAAGTTGGGAAAAGTTGGAGTTTTTCACTCTGAAAATCACAAACATGTTTAATGAATAATTTTTAAAACTGGAAACAAAATATAAATTGTAAATTTCAAAAAGTTTTGCATAAATTTATGAAACAATAAAATTATAATAACTTTTTACACTAAAATGCAGGCAAAGTTTTTTGTTCAAGTACATACAAAACAATCAGGTGTCGCTATTAGATGCCACAAAATTTATTCCTAACTTTCCAAAAAACAGTTTCTGTCCCCACAATACAAAGGACACAGGGACACATCTCAACACAAAGGGACACACCACAACATACAGGGACACACCACAATGTCACAAATCTCTCAAAACTCATGGTCTCTCTATGTCTCTCTATCTCTGCCTCTCTCACTTTTACCTTCACTGTCTGTCCATCGTTTTTCTTTTTTCTGGGGGTCCGGGACACAGAGGCAGAAATTTGAGCACAGAAGCCCCGACTTTCCTCTACCCAGGCACCACCCTCAGCTCTTTGGGGGGGGATACCAAGTAGTTCCCAGTCCAGCTGGGAGACATAGTCTCTCAAGTGTGTCCTGGGTCTACCTCAGGGTCTCCTCCTAGAGGGGCGTGCCTCAAAGACCATTTTCCCACCAATAGCATAGGTGGTGGGCTTTCTTTTTCTTGCAAGCGGCCTATCAGCATGATTTAAAAACTGGTATGTAGTTTGAAGTCCGGACGTTTGACACATGTTGAAACAGACACCCAGCGAGGCTCCGTCTCACAGCTACATCATGTGATTTGCACTCATGTGATTTGGACGTACCAGCATGTCCTTTGATCCCAGAGGGTTAATGTAAAATGTACTTGATAAATAAAGGTGAACAGAATAAGCTCAGTGTGTGTTTTCTTCCTTTCTGTGAGATATATGATGCTTTTGGATGGATATTACTGCTACATTAAGTGTATGTTGTATATCACAGCTGTAGAGGCAGATGGCTTCCCCTCCCTGAGCCTGGTTCTGCTGGAGGTCTCTTCTTGTGAAAAGGCAGTTCTTCCTTCCCACAGTTACCGAGTGTTGCTCACAGGGATGCTCTGATTGCTATTTTGTCATTTTGGATTATAGATTTTTTTTTCCTTCAAATCCAGGAAAAGGACACATTTGTAGGAGTATATAACAACCCCAGTTCCAACAAGTTTGGGACACTGTGTAAAATATAAATCAAAACACAATGCAATGATCTGCAGATCATTTAAACCAATATTTTAATCACAAGAGAACATAAAAACATGTCAAATGCTGTCAGTGAGACATTTTACTATTTGATGAAAAATACTAGCTCATCTTGAATTTGATGGCAGCAACACGTCTCCATACAGTTGGACAGGGCAATAAAAGGCTTTAAAAGTAAGTTGTACTGAAAAGAAACAGCTGGAGGAACATGTGACAACAAATGAAGTTAAGTGACAACAGGCCAGTAATGTGACTGGGTATAAAAAGAGGAGTAAAGATGGACAGAGGTTCAGCAATCTGGCAAAACCTGTGGCTGCAAACTGTGGAGCAATTTCACAATAATGTTCCTCAGTGTAAATTTATAAAAACTTTGAATATTTCCTTGTCTGTGAACACAGCTGGCCGTGCCATCCACAAATGCAGGTTAAAGCTCTATCATGCAAAGAAGAAGACATATATGAACATGATCCAGAAACACTGCCGTCTTCTCTGGACCAAAGATGTGCTCCCCTCCAGACCACGTCTTGCATATTTCAGCAAGACAACGCTAAACCACATCCTGCAGCTATTCCAACAGCATGGCTTCATAGTAGAAGAGTCCAGGTGCTGGACTGGCCTGCCTGCAGTCCAGACCTCTCACCAACTCAAACACAAAGTACCACAAAGAAGACCCAGGACTGTTGGGCAACTGCAATCCTATATCAGACAAGAATGGGACAACATTCCTTTCCCAAAATTCCAGCAGCTGGTCTCCTCAGTTCCCACATGTTTATGGACAGTTGTTAAAAGAGGAGGGGACGCTACACAGTGGGAAACATGGACCTGTCCAACTTTTTGGAGACATGTTGCTGCCATCAAATTGAGGATGAGCTGGTGTTTTTCATCAAACAGCAAAATGTCTCAATTTTAACAGTTACCATGTTTATGTTGCTATGTTTTCTATGTTCTTTTGTGAATAAAATCTTGGTTTACGAGATTTGATAATCACTGCATTGTGTTTTTAGTTATATTTTACACAGCGTCCCAAACTTTATGGAACTGGGGTCGTATTTGCAAATACTTCCATTCTGTACTTTTTACATTCTGCACATCAGCCCAGCTTTATGGAAACTGGGTTGTTGCTACTTATGTATGTGGGAACACTCTCTGTGGAGCTGGAAAGAAGTGGGCACACTTTATTGGGTTTAGCTAAATCTGTTATCTATCCTTAACCAGCTGGAGTCACAGCAGTGTGGAGCTCTTGTGAAGTTTTAATGCTTTTCCTCCCCTCAGAAAACACACATTTTTATGATGTAGATGTCATAATATGGTCTTAACATAATTTTAGAATATAGCTTTGTAAGGCAGTAGTAAACATCCTGGTTCAACACTGTTAATGTGGAATTTCATTTATTTTTCCACAGCGCAGATACAGTATTTTGTCCATTCCATTTTGGAGTTCTGTATGGAAATTTACTGAACTGCTGGGGTGGACTTCTAAAATTAGACTTCAGATAAAGACTTGGACAAGGGTTAAAACAGGTTAAGACTGAGCATGTGGCTGCGAGGGTGGGCAGCGAGGTTTGAGGGAGCGAAAGTGCCAGGAGAACCTTACCTCTTAAGTACAGAAATACAAATCTGTGACTGTCATTTCCAACACACACACACACACACACACACAAAAGAGCCTCCGTCAACCCACTGCAGTCAATTAGAGGCTCAGAGCCCCGGGGGCGACACTCCACGACTTCAGTTCATATCTCCACCTCCGCTCCTTCCTCACCTGCCTCCAACTAAAGCCTTTCTTCCTTTGGTTCCTTCACTTCTTCTGTGACAGCTTCTGGAGTCAGGGACTTTCATCCACAGCATCACCTGTCACCGCCATCCACTTGGTTTCTGTTGTTTTACCCAGAATGAGCAAAGGAAGGAGGAGGCAGGGAGAAAGGGGAGGCGGAGGAGAGCTGACATGTGGGGTGATGATAAAGGACATGCAGAGGAGCGTGGTGACACAGAGTAAAAGAAGCTGTGATTTGAAGTTACATTTACATTTTACACTGTAGACATGCAGCTGACGCTTCTGTTTTGTTGAGTGACTTGCAGTGAATGCAGCAGAAAAAGAAGCTTCGGCTGCTGCCTCTACATGTACTTACAAGTTTACTGACAGCATTTTATTACATTTGAGGTGAGTGGAGGAGGTTATATGTGAGGTCACATGGTCTCAGGGCTCTGTCTGCCAAATGACTAGAATTTTATGTGACTCACTCAGTGTCCCACTTTTTGAGTCTCCAAAAGGCTGAAAAAGCTGCACCTCATCCAGAAATGAGACATACTGCGAAGGATTTACCTCCTCATCATCGGCAGCCCCTCCACCAAGCCTCACAAACTGCGAAAGGTAATTACGCTCTCCAGCATAATGAGGTTCAAAAGTTTAGCACCAGGAGCTCCTCTCGACTGCAGACAAACTTCAGGAAACTCTGAGTTCAATCCTGGATATTCCCAGTTTAAATTCCAGGAAAGCAGCGCTGTGTCGCTCATTAACACTTAACATTACGTGCATTTTATAACCAACTGGTTTGTTTCACTCTGTTGTCCATCTCTTCACCCAACCGGAGCTGTCCCTCTGATGGACTCATTTCTAGTCCTGTCCACCCTGGTCACTTCCAGAGAAACTCTCAGCATCTCCAGCTCCACCTCCTGTCCCTTTTGTCAGCGCCACCGTCTCCAAACCATACATCATAGCAGGTCTCACTACCGCTAACCTTCCCTTTCACTCTTCCTGCTCCTTCTGTCACAAAACACATCTCACAGGTTTCACACTTTGCTTAGCCAAAGTTGAATGTGCGGCCAAGCGTGCTCTTTTACTCCAAGTTGGTGGTTCATATACACGTATCGGCTTGGGTTAAATTACTTGGCACCTATGCTCACATCAGCATAAAATATGAACTGTTAAACATCAGTTCAAGGTTCCAGATCTGTGTTTGACCCGCACATCCTTACAGAGACAGTGAGGACACTGGCATCTCTTCTTTCAAGAGAAGGGGCCTTAAGGCCTATCCCATGAGTTAGAGGAAAGGTTTTGCTGCAGATCATGACGTCATGTGACGTACTCACACACTCAGTGTATGGAGGGTCAGTTTTTGTCTTTCATTGTCCTCATTTGCATTCCTTAGATCCTGCATGAGGACACTTCAGGGTCCTCATGCAGTCAAAGAAAACATCATCAGCTCACAAATTCAAGGACTTAGTTCTCAATTCAAACATGAAATACAATTCCATGTCAAAGTACATTAGTGCAAACCATCTGATCCCTACGTGTGTGTGTGTGTGTGTGTGTGTGTGTGTGTGTGTGTGAGCGTCATCTCTCAGGAAGCAAGGACACTCCTGCATAGAGCAAATCTAATCACCTTTATTCTGACTTCTTGGTACACACTGAAGGACAGTTCTACAAGAATAATCAGCACTTTCCATCTTATTCCCATCAAAAGATACATCATTCAGTTTATTTAGGTTTTTAATTCCTGAACATATATTGTCTTTAGGTTTTAGCTTTTTATTTAACCCCCTTTTACAGCTGGTGAAGCTTCTTTAGAATTCAGTGTTGTTTCCTTTAATGTGACCTTTCTCCTTCCAGAACAGTCAGTGAGAAATTTACCAATAGCCATTTCTCCCACCTCTTTGACACTGGGTGGCCCCAGTGTCCTTAATTATGTTTAGTTATAATGTTTAGCATCAGTTAAAGTGATTCACCAAAGGAGAGTTTACTCCAGAACAACCCAGTTGTTAGTCTGAACACAGAAGGATAAACCACATGGTGAAAGAAAGGTGCCAGTGTCAGTCACAGCTGTCATTCATAACAACAAAAACCATTTAGACCAACACAAAACTCTACAAACTGATGAATCAACAAGGCAACACTGCAACGAGCCACCAGGGGGGTCTGAAGATATTTTCCCCCCATCACGGTGTATTTGCATGTTGTCACTTAGTCAATATTGTGTTCAAGATTGTTACAGAGATGACAACATGGTGCTGTGACACAGCAGGAAAAGATTCAAGCGTCAACTTGTGAAAAGAATGTAAAAAAAAATGGAAATATGGCATTTTTGTTGGTTTCATGTATGAATGTATTTGAGAAAGGTTACAGTTTACCTACTGTATTTACAGTTTTGTCCTGTTTTTCTTTCCTCTGATGCTGAAGTCATGTGCTTCATGTCATCATCACTGTGCGCTGACATTATAAAACAAGTCTGTATGTTAAACAAGTCCCCATGTTTAAAAGCTGCTGGAAGGCGGTGGCATAAATCCCAGACTTTCACCCAGAAAACTTTACTTGAAAACAGGACCTTGAGTCCTTTATTGGACTGCTACTTATCACACTGTTCTTCATGTTTGGTTGGATTTAGGTACCAAAAGTCCTTGACAAGGTTTGGCAAAAGCTTGTGGTTTGGGTTGTGCTGCACCCTTGCAAAATGGTTACCCCAGAGATATTCACACGCACTGAAAACAACACTAAAGAGTGGATTAAAATGTGACACCAACAGGTCCTGACCAGATATCTTCATGTAAGCTGAGAATGAGATGGTTTTGCCAAATATTGTACGGGTTTTCAAACTCATGAGCATTAACATATTTCTGATGTAAGGGATTTTACCCTCTGGACTCTGGGATATGGTTAGCTGTTTTTGAATCCTTTTGATTTGACCTTCATATTTCACCACCTCGCCTTGTTTGGTCTCATGTTTTTTTTTCAGCACAGCCTTGATGCACTCTATTAACACACTGGACCTAAAAATCACACAAAAACATTAGATATGAATAGGAAAAAGTGTGATTTTTTTATTCTGAAAATAACAAGCATGTTTAATAAACCATTTTCATAACTTAGAATGATAAAAAAAAAGTTTACATTTTAAAGAAAAATAAATTTAGCAAACAATAAAGTTATAACAACTTTTTACATTCAAATGTAGGCAATGACTCATGTTTTTTGTACAACTATTTACAAAGTGTTCAGGTGTCACAATAAGATAACACAAAAATGATAAAAAACAGTTTCTGTCAATCACAACACACAGGGACACATCTCAGCACACAGGGACACATCACAACACACAGGGACACATCTCAGCGCACAGGGACACATCACAACGCACAGGGACACATCACAACACACAGGGACACATCTCAGCACACAGGGACTCATCACAACACACAGGGACAGATTTCAGCACACAGGGACACATCACAACACACAGGGACAGATCTCAGCACACAGAGACACATCTCAGTACACAGGGACACATCTCAGGGACACACCACAATGTCATAAATCTCTCACATGCCAAAACTCACTCTGTCTCTATGTCTCTCTCTTTTTCTCTCCCTCTTTCTCTGCCATCCTTCCAAATCCTTCCCCTCTGTGTCTCAGCAACCAAATGCCATCAAATATTTTGTGGTGTGTTTTTCTACCATTAGGATAAGGAGAGTGATGTTTTTTCTTGCAAGCACTTTCCTTTTTACTGCTTCTTCATGAAAACACACACCAAACACACGGGCAGTAAAAATCATGGAGTAAATTATTTATCATAGGTCTGATTTTACTTGGCCTGTAGACATAATTTAAAAACTGCTACAAGTCTTATGCAGCTCCTCCTCTCCTGTACCCTGCCCAGCACGTCCGTCTGCTCCAGAGGGTTAAGTCAAAGGACCGCTTTCTTGCAGAAATTGTGTTTTCACTGAACTTTTGTTCAGTCTGTAGATCCTGACTGTATAATCCACCTGTAAAAAATGTAAAGTAAGTTCATCTTACCAGGTTTTGTGCTGCTTGTTTCTTTAACAGCAGGTTATAGTTAATCCCAGTCAGAGGACAAAAGCAAGTCCTTAAATTAAGAGCTTGCTGTTAAATGAACCGGTACTTATATAGCACGTTTCTACTAAAACCGAGCCCTCAGAGTGTTTTTTTATTACACACACAATCATTCAGCACTTTATTCTATACCCTTTTTAGTGTGATCTAGCTTTTATACACACACAGTCTGATGGATGTACTGGGATGGCAGGGGAGCCTGGGGTTGAACCACCAACCTTCCAGTTGACAACCTGCTGTACCTCCTTAGCCAGCTGCCATGCACAAAGCCACTTGAAACATTTACACCTTCATCAGCTTTTAGAATTTTAATCAACTTGGACTGGAAAGGGCCAAGACCTTAAAAGACATCTTTGATGTCTTGGACTTCTTGTAGCCTTCAGTCCCTAGGCATTTTCTGATAATATCAGAATCTCCATATCCAAATATTGGTTTTATTAAGAAAGGATGAGAGTCATGTTTTTTCTTCTTAGCTCCAATGTATGCACAGATTTGTCCTCGTGATTATGCCAATTACAGCAGCACTGATCACATTACTGCCTCCGAGCTCCGTCACGGCTGTCAGACGCTAAGCATATTGGATTATCGCAGGTAATCCAGCTTGCATCATGTAATTATTTAAAGGCTTTTGTTTTAAAGTGAGATAGTGAATCCACTGTTGGAGATATCACACCTACACTGACAAAACCGATGCTGCCGTGGCAATATAATTCTGCGCTGAAAAGAGAAAAAATACATTAGCTTCTTAAGGGATTTGCTCATGAGATTGATTATATGACTTGCATGGAGTTATAATGAACCATAATAATAACCCTAACATACACTACACTACACTAAAATGGAAAAAAGAACAACATTTGGAGAACATGAATGAACCCCTACGAAAGGTAAACTAAGCAAACATTTTGTTTTTACAATTTAGTCCAACCCTACATAGCTTTATATTCATTTTTCAAAGACACAAAGTATCTATGGTTCCTAAGTAAGTTACAAAAAATATTAGTATATATAGGTTGTACAATGTACAATATACAATATCTAGTCTCTACTAGATACTGTGATAGAGTCGTGCCATCAAAGTAGCGTGTATGTATAATCCCCAGGCTTTGGCCAATGTCACAGTTTGTATGCCTGTACATGCACAATATGCCACAGTGATGTAGCCACTCTCCTGCCACCGTGTCAGAAAGCTATATCTCTGTTCCCCCACAACTATGAAACATGTAGAAGCTGACAGTGAGGGCACCTTTCTGCTTTGATCAAGCTGAACTCATCGCCTTAAGCATTCTCAGTGGCTGCCATGCATTCCTACATCTCTGCTGCTTTGCTGCTGTGCACAACACCTGACAAGAGATTGTTTTCACCATTAAATTGTCAAAAAATGTCACACAGAAGCAACTGATGACAGATCAGCCTGCTTCATGCTTGGCCTCAAGAAGGTTAAAGACTGCAGGGGCCTGGAACTAGCACCAGGTGACATAAAATGCTTCTGGTGATGCTGTTTCATTTTTTAAACAGTGAGAGGTCACAAGTTTGTCTTATACGGGGTTAAAGTCCCAAAACGTGGTGCACAAGTAGTTTGTAACATTACCTCCATTTTTTCCATCAAACTAATGTCAGATTTTTTATTCACACAGTTATTTATTCTGTAGCCTTTGTTGCTAAGGTTCTTCACACCACTGACATGATTTCTATCAAGTGCGTGGAAATGTGAGCTGATTAAATGTAGCAAATATTTTTTTCCATCATGTAATCTTGTTATTTATTCAGAATGACTTGTAATTCCTACTGCCAGCTGGGATATATAATTGTAATTAGTGTATCATTTTATTCATTACACACGCAGTAGGTTGTTCCAGAATGTGCTGCCCATTTAATCTTTAATCACACA
>VUQH01004315.1:0-12319 GCA_015106775.1 Etroplus canarensis | reverse complement strand
CTTTAATCACACATCTTATTTACAAATAGCACTTTTTTTCTAAAATGTCAAATTGTGATATGAGTTTACTTACTCATTACAACCTTTTTCTTTTCCATCAGACTTCTTGTATCACTAGGTAACAGTAAGCATTGAATTGCCCATATAGAAATAAATTCCAGTATTTCTGGGAGTGATGGGCGAGTCACCCCCTCATCCTCAGGCTCTGCTTCTGCTGTGGAAGACGCGTCAGTGGGATTGAGGAGATCCTTAAACTATTCCTTCCACCGCCCGACAATATCCTCAGTTGAGGTCAGCAGCTCACCATCCACACCATACACAGTGTGAACAGGGAACCTCATTCCCGAGTTTTTGCCTCAGCAACCACCCAAGCTGCACTCCTCTTGGCCTGCCGGTCCATCTCGGCATCCCACAAGCTAACCAAGCTCGATAGGACTCCGTCTTTAGCTTGATGACCCCCCTCACCTCTGGTTTCTACCATTTGGTTTGGGAGTTGCCACCACAGGAAGCACGGACAACCTTACGGTCACACCTCTGAGCAGCTGCTTCAGCGGTGGAGGTGAAGAACATGGCTCATTCATACTCCATGTCTCCAGTCTCCCTCGGGTCCTCTGCCAGCCATTCACAGCACTCCCTCACTATACGTTTGGGCCTGCCGGGTGGGAATGGCATCCTCCCCTGCCATTGCATCCAACTCACCACCAGGTAGTGGTCAGTTGATGGCTCCACACCTGTCTTCACTCGAGTGTCCAAAACATATAGTCGTAGATTTGATGGCACAATAACAAAATCGATCATCGACCTGCAACTGAGGGTGCACATATGGACGCCTTTATGTTTGCACATGGTGTTTGTTATGGACAAACTGTAATTAGCACAGAAGTCCAATAACTGAACACCCCTCGGGTTCTGACTTAGCAGGCCATTCTTCCCAGTCACAGCCCACGTGTGTGTTGAAGTCCCCCAGTAGGACAATGGACTCTCCAAGAGGAGCACTTTCCAGCACACCAGTGAAAGTTTCCTGAAGGGTGGACAATCATTTGGTGCAAAGGCAACTTTCCATATCCTGTTGGTGACTTTCTGGAGCACCTGCTGCCTCTTTTGCCCCTTGACCCCAAAGTGCCCCTTTGTCAAGCTTGTTTTTGATTTTTGGTGGAGGAGGCCTTGCTATGGCCCTTCACAGGAACATTTATTAGGAATTATTAATAATTCCTGATAAATAACACAGCCCTAATACAGATTTTTAAATCAGATTCTATATACCCTTGTTTTACTTTGCCTCTGCATGGCCCTGCTTCTATTGCTTGACATGATACAGAGAGTGTGAAGAGCTTCAGGACTCAAACGTAGGACAACTGGAGGCAAGGTGACGAGAAGGAAAAGGTGAACTTTATTTAAGCTTAAAAAAGTCCTAGAACAAAAGAAACATGAAACACACAACACTAAAGAACACTCTTGAAGGGTGACCACCTTCAACAACACAACACGGGGCTGAGAAGAGACTTATGTGGAATAATACTCCCAGACTCCCCTCTCTTTACATTTTTGCAGTCCAGGCTTGGTCCTTTGTGGATGGACAGATGTCTGACCGTGGGGATGGAGTGATGGGGGTTGTTATGGATTTAGCATGCTAGTTCACGCACATATACTCTCCTCCTTTCTTTGACACTCTCCTCTCTCACTGGAAAACACTAAGCTCTTTATCACTCCCCTGGGAGCCATTATGGTAACGGCCAGAGAGTTGACTTATTGATTTCAGCCCTTTTCCCCCTTCCTCTCTCCCCATCAGGTTTGCATGGATGTGGAGACAGGCTGGCACAGGTCATCTTATCACTTAGACTGTAAGCAGCGCACTGCAATTCACCAGATTGAGATCAACATCACTGTGTCCGTCCTATACTGTGTTCCATTATGTCGTCACGTATTTTCGCTCTCTTCCTTTCACTTTAAGTTCACATGTTACCAACTGTCAGTCTCCAGGCAGGAGTCCTAATGCAGTTTCCATCTTCAATCACAACATTCCAGTCTGCATTATTGGAATACTGTGATCAAACATGTTGCCTGTTTCCTCAAGTACCCAAATACAAAGCCGACATGAAGTTGGGATGACAATGTCCGTGAGTCAGTCACACCACTTTGATATGGACAACAACAAAAGTCACCTCCAGGTTCTTTACACTGTAAGGTAAAGATCCTACAGTGTTAGAACTCCACTCATGTGAGTGATATTTTTTCAGTTAAATTTATTTTTGCTCAACAAGTTGAAGGAGCTTTTAACACTATTAATTTAAAAAAATCACACATGAACAAGGTGGATTGTTGAAAACTTTAATTTGTGGCTCCCAGGTGATGTATACTTTCAAGGCACCTGTTGTGTTATGCAAAAAGTATCTAAAACTTGACCACCATGCGGCGACATGTAACCAAAAAGATTCAATGTACACAGAAAACAAAAGTGAAAGGATGTTGTCATTCACTTAAAGTTCATTTTTAAATTGGCTCAACTGAAATATGTGGTTTCTAGTTTTTAAAGCAAAGCACTTTAAAGCAAATTACATAAAAAAATAAAAGTAAAAGTTTGTCAACCTGTCTCGACAGGGGGTATCATACATCTAATCTGCTGACAATTACTAACTGCAACAATATCATGACTAAATAATTTGTCACGGATGTTCACATTTTCTTATGGTAGAGCCCAGATTTCAGTTCAGGAGATGAGGCTTTCAGTGAGGAGGAAGATGGTGAGGGAGGAGGGAGCATTGGTGAAGGAGGCAAACAAAGAAGCATTGTTGTTGTTCTTGTTCTTGCTGCTATCCTTCTGTCACAAAGCACCCCTGACACTCGTCTCCACCCACTCCACCCTGCCTGCACTCTCTTCTTCACCTTTCAGTTGAAAAGTTTCTACAGGTTTGTAACTGAATTCGTTGTGTAGAGTCATACACCACCTTTTCAGTAATTCTCAGGGCTCTTGAGCAGTCTAATAGTACTCTACTGCAGTATAATGAACTACGAGCAGGTTGACTGTTATGGCTGTGTTTATCCATAGTAGTTATTTGTTTAAAACAGTGTTGTTTCAGTTTGCAACTGCTGATTGTTCATCCTTTTTAATTTATGAATGAAAATAAAACAATATTAATTCTGTCAATTTGATTACTTTTTCTTCAAAACCTACTGATAAGAATACTGTTACAATACTGGACTTTTAAGCAGTACTGCTAAGAGTAGTATTAATGTTAATATTTTAACAATGCCCATCTCTGTTCAGTAGAAATGCCTCTATGATCAAAACATCTCTTTTTGAGCCAAATTAGATGACTTTTATACACTTTAATTATCAATCTGAATTTGGGACATAGGGAAGAAAATACTGTTGCGAAAAGTACAAGAGATGCTCCAACCCAACAATTACCTTTTTTCAGACATGCTAAAAGTCATGTGTAAGATGTAAGACAATAAGTACTAATAAGGAGGATACATTGATACTCAGTTCTTACACCTGTCAATATGACCCACAAATAATTAAATTATCTGTACAGGTTAATGTATAGTACATTAGTTTAACCTGACAATAACATTCCGTACATAAATGAAAATAAATTCCATTCATTCTTTAAACTCTGAAAATTGATGCAAAATATCAACATTAAAAAAAAATTGCATCTACTGCACTTCTGTAGTCATTTCTGGCTTCATTATTATAAACATGTTCACCTAGCTCTTGGAGTATGGCTATATATGCGTGCAGATCACATGGACCCAAAATCACACAAAAACATAAAATCCAAGAAGAAAAAAAGGTTTATTTATTTATTTTATTCTGAAAATCTCAAACATTTTTAACAAACCATGTTTATAACAGAATAAAAATCTAAAGTGGGAATTTTAATAACCTATGCATAAATTTAGCAAGCAGTGAAGTTGAAACAGTGTGGACTGGCCCAGTGTACTAAATCTGTTTTTTAACAAATCTGATTCTGTGGCTGCTGCTCACACCTCACACCTTCTTGTTGTTGGCCTACAACTCCAAGCCACGCCTTCCCTCCCCCCACCTCCATCACATGGTCCCACAGCCTCCTCCCAAACCCTCTGGCTGGAGAGTGCACTCTTCACACTCTCCATCCTAACTCCTCTACCTCTCCCCCACCTGTCACCTTCACTGCTGACCAGATCCAGAGACAGATGATGAGACGCCACTCAGGAAAGTCTGTGGGCCCTGATGCTGTCAGTCGACAAGCTCTGTTTTTAATTTCAGTTGATATCTCTTCAACATTATCTTTTATGCTTAAACTTTCTGTTGATAGCTTTAATTAATTTAGAAAGTTTTTATACTATTTTAAGAGCACAATTGTCAAATATGTAATCTTAACCTACTGAGTAAGAAACCAAATCTAGTAGCATCAGAGGACATCCAGACTGGCTTCCCTTCCTTCTGTGTGAGGTTCTCGCACCACATGGCTTTCTTCAAGATAATCAAGCTATGCCACAGACACTGACGTCATAGCATCTTAGCTCCAAACCCTGATCTGACCCTAAATCTATGGAACTTCATTGACCTTGAGTTGAAACATAAAAAGGAACCTTTTTTTAAGAAAACGGCATAACATTGAAAACAATTCTTATAACAATTTAGGGCTGACATTTTTAATTTTCAACTATTTCAGTGAGTGTCTGATGAGGGGGTTAAAGATGGTTTCAGTCCATAAGTAAATTTGTGTGTGGATTCACCTGGAAAATGTGTACAGCTATTCATGCTCCCCTCAGGTGAACTGCAACATTAGTGGTCCTCTGGCTTTTTATCCACCTCCACCATGAGGTTGATGTAAATGCAAAATGGTCTTTCACTGAGGAGGCTTATTCAGTGAAGTATCACATCGAGTGACACAAACTGAATTTAGACATTCGTGCTTCCAAATTGATGTACCATCATTACTTGATCCTCTGACTTTTCCTCCAACACCAGCAGTAGGTTGAACTTTCTGTTTTTAATTTGAGCACCTCAGCTTGGTTTGATGTCCATGAAATGTTGTGCAGACATTCATTTCCCTCAGGAAGAAATGACCTGGGAAAGCCCCTGACCTATCGTTTCTTGCTGATATAAGGAAGATATATTTTTTCTTCAGTTATTGTGGTTGTTTGATATGAGTATTACATCCACACAGACATATTTCTGCCCTCCTCTTTAATATATTTAACAGCATATGTTTCCATAACCCTGCAGTAGATTTTTAGGTCTTTATTTTGCTTCTAAGGCTTGTTTTATCCTGCTGCTGTGGGTGTTTGCTTTTATTGCTTTGTTCTGGGCTCATATTATAGTTTCCTACTTCCTTTCTAAACCAGCTCCAGAAAGCCCATTCCACCACAGGGATCAATAAAGTTTTATCTTATCTTTCAAAATGGTAAACTGTATTGTGTTCAGCAAATAGAAAGGCAGGTGAAGCCTCCAGTCCATTCCTAGGCCTATAGTAGGATCTTTCTCATACATTTTTCCCCTTTTTTCACTTTATTCCCCTTATTAATCTCCCTCTTTCTCTTGTTTGGCGCCTTTTTCTCATTCTCTGCTACCCTAATGACTACAATAATGAGGCATTGTCATCGACTTCGACAACAGATGCTCAGAATATTCCGTCTCTAAATCTCTCCCTCTGTCTGTCTTTCTCGCTCCTTAATCTCCACTTTCTCCATCTCGCTCACTGTTGTGATTTCTTTTTTCTTATCAGAAGCGCCATTCTTCAACAAATTGGAACCTCATTACTTCCCATAAGCATCTTTTTCAGTCTGTCTGCTCTGACTTTCACAAGTTTTTCCAAGTCCACTTGTCTGTTTTGCACACTGTAAAAAGTACAGCTGGTGTTACTGATGAAATGGCTTCAGGTCTTGTAAATACAAATGACTGATCAAAACATGCACCATGAGATCACATTTAAAAACAGCTGCATTTTGATGTGTTTTGAAATGACTGTGAATGAGTTTTATAGCGCCATGCAGTGGCCCTTAGAAAGCAGGACTGGATGCTGAGTAAGCCTTTCTTTGGTTAGAAAATCAATCTGGCTTTTGACATGTAGTTCAGGTGCCATGTTTGACACTATCACAATGCAGCTCATTATTCTTCAGTCACTTCTGTACTTATTTTTTATTAATTATTAGTTGAGTTGGGAGTTACCAGCAGTCCTGTACCTGGTTTTGGTTCTGTTAGTTTAGTTTACTGATGTTAGTTCAAGGGAGAAACCTGAATTCAACAGCCCATGGTGGGGTTGGCTGATGGTCTTCTTTTGTTTGTGTGTACTGGCTTCCATCACAATAATTTGTAAGGATTATGTGATGTTCTGCAATGTTAGCCTTCTGAAAAGTTTCATGAACTACAGCAGTGTTGTGGCAGCTCATATGTTTGCCTCCTTTGAGACCTAGATTTGAGTGGCTTGTCTTATCGTCTCCTAAAAGCATCACTGAAATGATAAATATATTGGTACTTATACAGCACATTCCTACTCTGAGCACTCAGAGTAATTTTTACTATAAGCCTCATTCACACAGTACTTTATTATGTGCCTTTAAACACATTTTACCTATCACACTGACATTTACACTCTGATGGATGCATCAGGAGATATTTGGGGTTTAATGTCTTTCCCAAGGACGCTTCAGTGGTTCAGTTCGATAGTGAGTGGTTGGAACCAGAGGGCTGCTGATGTGCCACTGTTTAGATACTCACCTGCTGCAGTTGGAGGTCTGTGGAGGTTTGAGCCCCACACCTGAGCACAGTCGAGGCATTCCTGAGCAAGGCACCAAAAGCCCCTTGTGCTCCTGTCATGGGCTACCTTGTTCTCTCTCACCTCTGTTTGTGTTTGTGCACCTACTGTATATAACTCAACTGCATGTTAATTGTGTGTATATATACAAAAACAGTGTGTTGAGATCTGATTGTAATTTCCCCATTAGATGATTAATAAAGTATGTCTTCTTCTTCTTCAGCATGTAGACTGAAGGAGTCACGAACCAAACCATGAACCCTGTGAGTGGAAGACAACCCGCTCTACCTCCTGAACCATAGCCACCATAAAATGAGCGTGTGCTATTATTTGTGTACATTTGTAACACTTTGGATGTGGTTGTTCTGGGATGTTCTCTCCACTTGTAGCTTTTGAGTAGCTGCATGATTTATCTGAGTTTTGATGTAAATTCAACAATTATTGAAGCTGTGTTTTTTCTCTCCTCAGCTGATTTTGTATTGGGCTAATTGATGTCACTGCTGGTTGTTGCTTGATGCCTGATTGGGGAAACACTTTGTCCTCTATAGTTTGTTCTCTTTCTTTTGGCTGGTCTCCATCTCTATGCAGTTTAGAACATGAACATAAACATGATGAGCATTTCGTTTATAAGAACTGGAGTGCTTCTGCTTTGTCTCCCAAGTTTGACTTTACTTTTCTGACACAACCATTCTGTGATAAAGACATGGACAAGTGTTTTGTCTTGTTTGAACAGGTGGATAAGCTATTAGAATGTTTGAAAGATGTGTGGCCTTTATTATAGCGGTGTGTTTATGGGCAAAGTAACACAGGCCTATGCTACCCTTTCACCTGAGCTAAGTCTTGATTATGAAAAGGTGAAGGCTTTGAGGGCATGTGAGTTGGTACCTGAGATGTATTGCCAAAAGGTTTGCAGTTATAAGAAAACATACGCCCAAAGTTCTGTTGATCTTGGACATAAGAAAGAGAATCTTTTTGATTTCTGATGCTTGGTGTAGGAAACTTTTTATTTTATTTTATTTTTTTGACAGTTGTGCAATGAGCATAAAAGTTCCTGGTTCAATTCCAGGTGGGGACACAAGCCCCTTTTATCATGGAGGGTTGTGTCAGGAAGGGCATCTGGCTTAAAACCTCTGTGAAATTGCCAATGCAGATTAATCTGCTGTGGCGACCCCTTGGAGAGAATACAAGGGGGCAGGTGAAGGGATGCTTTTGTAATATAGAGGATAGTGATATACATTAATGAACAGGAAGTGTCTAAGCTGCTGAATTAGCCAATGAATATGTTCTCACTCACCAAGATACTTTTGAAATACTTTTGAAAATGCTTCAAATGTCACATGTAAATTCCTTCAGTTTTTGATTTTTATTCAGACTGTACAGAACTTTATAACCACATGTTTAAAAAGTGTTACATGTAGATGTTGAAAATGAAAATGCATTTAATTCATTTTGAGACTCAACTGGCTTTTCACAAAATGTAAATGAAGCACACTCTTGACCTTGTCCTGACATACAGCATAGAAACTGAACATTTAATAGTATTTCCTGAAAATCCTCTTTTGTCTGACTATTTCTTAAAAACATTTAAGTTTACAATAATGGATTCCACAGCGCTGACGAAAAAGCCAGCAAAATGCACTTCTGTCAGCTGTCACCTTACAAAGCTCCATTTACACTGATTCATTTCTTGGGTCTTTGGTGGATCAGCTATCCAAGTGGCATTCAAACCAGTGATGCTATTTAATGCCATTGCAAGTATCCCCAGTACCACCATTAATATTTGTTTTGTTCAAAATTGTTTTAAAAGGGGAAAGACTGCAAGCTACATTCATTTTCTACTACTCTTGTGAGTGTGGTGTAGTCAAGAATCATAGGGCAAACTGAGTGATTGCGCTATGTAAATTTTAGCACCACTGGGGCGGCTGTGGCTCAGGAGGTAGAGTGGGTCGTCTTCCAAACAGAAAGTTGGTGGTTTCATCAGCTTCTCCTTGTGCAGAAGTGTCCTTGGGAAGACACTAAATCCCAAATTGCTCCTAATGAATCCACCGGAGTGTGAATGTGTGTGTGATTATAAAAAAAGAAAATAAAAAAGTGCTTAAGGCATGGAATAAAGCATTACATGGATATGTGCATGAGGCTTGTAGTAAAAAATGCTTTGAGTGCTCAGTTAGAGTAGAAGAGCATGATTTCAGTTTACCAAATCTTTACTTTGGGCCCATGTCTGGCAGATGATTTAACAGGGAGAGATCTCCAACAGACAGATGTGAATACTTTCCCATTCTTAGTAATAAAAGTTCCATAAATGCCCACTTTTCTCTCACTTAAATGATACCTGCCACTACTTAAGGTGATAGACTTCTGTCACCCCTCAGCACAACTTTCTTCTCCTCTTCAGGTTGGCTTCACGGCTTCTGCTTTGTTAGTGCAAATAACTTCAATAGGCAGAGGCAGAAGGAGAAGAACTACATTCAGCCAACAGCATATTTACACATTAACCAAGCATTAAAGTGGGCCAGAACCATTTGTAGCTTAATTTAATGACCAAATAAATCTGATTTACAGATTAATACATTATACTGTTGAGTGAGTTAATTTGTTGTGTGCTAGCGTTGCTTGCAGCTGAAGGCATGGAGATACTTCTTCAGTAATCCCATTTATGTGATGTGTTTGCAGTACTTGAGCATCAAGCTTCTGCCAATGAAGAAGAATGAGCAACTTTTCAAAAAGACCAAAGAATTTCACCAGACACACTATTTCAGTGCAGTCTGGATTACAGCTGTACCTAAATGGACAGCTGCTGTGTTTCCCAGGGAAAACGTCAGTGAACGGCTACCAAATGCAATTTCAACACTTGGAATCAACCCCAAGTCACCTGCTCAGGAATAACAAGGGAACAGGCCTCACCTGGAAACAAAACTGTTTTTCAGTCAGCCATCATGCAGTTTCACCCCTGGGAAAAATAAGGCTTTCTGATTCTGATTAAACCTCTGAAAATATGAGAATATGCCTAAAATGGCTGTAATTCCAGTTAAACAGTTAATGCAATTCTTTAGCCAAAGCCCTTGAATTAAAGTTGAAAGTCTGAACTTTAATCATATTTAGACTGTTGGATTTCAAATCCACTGTGATGGTGTACAAGCACAACATTACAAAAAAGTGGCAGTGTCCCAAAACTTATGGACATAACTGTAAGTCTCCGGCTTTCACATAGACTCTTAGTAGTCCCCTTTTATGGCTACAAATATGCATACACACAAAGTCAGAAATGTCCATACGCATTCTTTGGTTGCATCTATAAAGTTGTGTGTATGCATGCTCCTCTTTTATAAATCCTAGTCATCATGGATTCACACACACATACACCAGCTTCATATCCACTGCCTTTTGTAGCCATGAAAGGATGCAGACATTCATTTAATTGGCTATTAGCATATAAAAATGCTGCTTGTGTCACAAGTTATCAGACATGACAATGAACCCAGCACAACTCAATGAGAACAGCCTTTAGAAGCCTAAAGCACTGCATGAGCCAAATATCACGATGAGGCAGGAATTATAGGGCAGGTATTATGTGGCTCAATCAAGATATGCTTTGATTTCATATTTGCTGCCTGCTTACTGAGACCCTCTGACCTTTTTCCAATCAGTCTTGAATTCCTAGTGACAATAAGACAGTGATATACTCTCCTGCATTTTTAATTGTGCACAAAAATATAAGGAAATGGCCAATTTTCTGTCACATTCACCATGATATATTAGCCACAACAGTTATTGTAATGAGCTCATTAATTAAGCAAAACAATGCATTAAAGAGCAGATATTTCTATGTCAGTACACTTGTCTTCATAAAACATATACATTTGGTATTGATATGAATGTCTCAAACATGAAGTGGCTTCTGGCTTTTTTTTATGTTAATTAGCCAGTTTATGCAAAGTGATATTTCAAACTGTAATCTCTCTGGGTGAAGCTATGTTGTCAGGACAGCAGTTTCTGAAAATGATTTATGGCTTTTGTTGACCTGTTCACCTGTGCTATTGGGAGGTGCAAAGGTATCACAAAGTAGTACTGCAAGTATATCTATAGCATGCAGACAGTATGTATAAATTGCAAGTGCTACAGTTTGAAATATGATGGATATTCTTTTTAGCAGGTAGTTGATCCAGGAATCATGGAAACTATATATCAAAAACTACAGAATGGTTTGTACTGAAATGCTGTGAAAATATTTTAGACAATGGAAAACACTTTAGAATACATCTCAGTAATAAAATGGTAATAGCGGGGGTAATAATCTGATATGAAGACAAGCTAGTGGATTACCTTCTATTCACCAAAGTAATAATGTGTTATTAACAGTGATACTGAACAATAGTAGAGTGGAATACTGAGTAATACTGAGTAATACCGAGTAATACTGAATAAAACTGGGCCGGAAAGGAACAATAATAATGGTGAAACACATTCAAAACTACCAATGACACAACACCATTTAATGATACTTTGATCATAATATAGTACCCTTGCATCTTTAAATGTGTATAAAGAATCAGTGTGATAGTTTGAAAGAAACATGCAGCTTGTCACTATGCATCACTATGAGTATTGCGAGACACCCCTGTGAGGTGAGATTCAAGGTATGTTAGTAAACAGGGAGTGTTATAGGGACCAAGTTGTGCATGATGATGTGTAAGTCCACACTGACCAATAGAAGATCACATGGTGACATTTCCACCATGCTTCTCAGGGACGCTGACAATGGCACAGTGATGTTCCTCCTCCAACACCTTGTGGTCTTAAAGGTATTCATAATGAACAGCACTGGTATCAATACCAAGCAACTGTCTGAAAAAGCTAGAATGAGTATTTCAGACAGAAGGCAGGAACACTGATTTACATAGTGACATGTACCTAGAGGATGCTGTGCTCACATGCACATAGTGGTATCGATGCTTCTTCACTCAAACTTGAGCTTTAATGTAAGACAATATACAGTATTCATACTCTTTGAATTTTGTCACATTACAACCACAAATGTGAATGTACTTTATTGGGATTTTATGTGATAGACTGACACAAAGTGGTGCATAATTGTGAAGTGGAAGGACAATGATTAATGGGTTTCAATTTTTTTGACAAATAAAAAACTGAAAAGTGTGGAGTCCTGTTTGCAGTTTGTCACAACCCATGTGGGGGACACAGCTAACATGTGGAAGAAGGTGCTCTGGTCAGATGAGACCAAAACTAAACTTTTGGCCTAAATGCAAAATGCTGTGTGTGGCGGAAAACTAACGCTGCACATCACCCTGAGCACACCATCCCCACTGTGAAACATGGTGGTGGCAGCATCATGCTGTAGGGATGCTTTTCTTCAGCAGGGACAGGGAAGCTAGTCAGAGCTGATGGAAAGCTGGATGGAGCTAAACACAGGGTAATCTTTGGAGAAAACCTATTGGAGTCTGCAAAGACTTGAGGCTGGGGCGGAGGTTCACTTTCCAGCAGCACAACGACCCTAAACATTCAGCCAGAGCTACAATGGAATAGTTTAGATCAAAGCATATTCATGTGTTAGA
>VUQH01004314.1:11084-22509 GCA_015106775.1 Etroplus canarensis | reverse complement strand
TGAACAAACAAAAAAAAAAAAAAAAAAAAGAAGAAGAAGACTAAGAGCTGTACAGCACCCAAAAGCTGATTATGCATTTCTATAAAAATACAAAAGGAGCACATTTTTGTACAACCTTTTTTAGTGTTTTGTTTATTACATTTGTGTTTGTTTTCTCAATTTAGAGTTTGGATTACTTTGAAAATGTAGCTTTTCCTAAACTAGAATTCAGTAGTATTTTTCCTGACTGGCCATTTCTTTTCAGTGTACTGGTATTAATTTCATTAAAAAAAAACTTTTGGCATCTCAGGTTATAGGGGTATGTAGCCAGGAGACTGACATACACCTGAGGCCTGTACTACAAAGCAAGATTTCCACTTATCTGGGTAACTTAGGCTGCAGACCTGGCTTAAAGAAGGCTAAAACTTTATTAATATCAGAGATCTTTCCCAGTGTACTCATTCATAAAGTTCTTTTAATAATAAAATACTGTACAGTGCTTACCCTGTTACAGACACTCATGACAGCTGATTTCTCTGCAGCTGCTGTGTTGATTTCAGTCTGTAGCCTGTGTGTCACATTTTCATATTTTTCTTATATCTTTGTTTTATCCTCCTCTGTAAAATCATCCACTCTGCTGGCAGTAGACTTGTCCATGTTTGTGATTGGTCAGGTCCTGCCAATGCCACCCTTTCATGTGAATGCTCTTGTAGCTGGATTGACAAACTCTGGCCTGATTTATCAAGTTGATAACCGCCTTCGTGGGACCACTTATTCTGATTGCCAGTGTTAGGTTAAGTGAAACCAGATAACAGAAAGATATCATGGGTATGTTGAACTTGCTTCTGGGCTCTGGCTGAGTCTTTGTTTGTTTTTCCACTAAAGCAAAGAGAAACAGGAGCCATGATCTTTTGTTCTTGTTGCTGCTCACTTGCATTCCCAGTTTGGACAGCACGAAACAGTAGCGCTTGAGAGCACAGCATAACTACTACAAAAAAGTACATTAAATAAACCAATCATCCAACAAACATCTTCAGAGAAACCCAGCATGTCTTACCTCACTGGGGTTTGCAGTAGAGGTTGTCCCACAGAGCATTCAGTCCAGTTCATGTACCTCGTCCTGCAGGGATGATGAGGGCCGCCCTGCATCACTCATTCGTTTGGCCATAATGTCCCATTGTGGAGCCAGTACTTTGGATTTGCCACCTGCAGATGAAGAAAAGGGTGAGAGATGTCAAAGAAAGCACACAAAACTCTTGTATGCAGTCTACTTCTACAGCTACCACCAGGCAAACAAAATGATTGATTTCTTCTGCCCCCTGCTGGCTTCATAAAGTACTTTAATACAGGCACCGAGTAGAAACTCAAGTCTAAACCTTATTTTCATGTTTGTTAGAAAAGAAATGCACACATAAAATATTCCTACATCTATTCCACTTTACTTCTTTTTATACATTTTCATCAGAGCCCATCAGACCATGAGCATTACAAATCAAACAATTTAACAGCATCTTAAGAAAAGATAGCAGCAATAAAATCAAGTAATGTTCAAGTTAGTTTTGGATCTCTCATTTCTCTCAGTCGAAACTGTAAATACTCTTGCTCAGTGCAGAAACAAACAAGACTATATTTATCAAACACCACGTAATAATAAGATGTTCAGTATATATATGCTTTTAATTATTTACTATTGGTTTACTGCCAGTGTGGAATTCACCCACAAAGGTTTCTGACAGGTAGCATTTCTTTTGAGACTCCACTGAGGCCTATTGTAACAACTCCAAAGTACTTTGCTACACATGTGAGTTTGTGAATGATACACCAAGTGTCTCTCATCAGCATGTATATGCTACTAATGCATGTCATTAACTTTGTGCCTTTTATTAACTATGCTGTTTGTTGTCTGTCCGTGTTCTTTTCTCTCGACTCTTTGCCCCCACCCCAAATGACTGTGGCAGATGATCGCCTTCCCTGAGTCTGGGACTGCCAGAGGCTTCTTCCTTACTCTCACCAGCTGCTTCCTCCTAAGGGAGGTTTTTTATCCATAATGATGCAAGGTCTTTCAAATTCATAAAACACTGACTTTGAAATGGAAAGACAGGAGCCGTAAATGATAAAATGATAATCAAATACTCCACATTCAAAATCTTTTAAATTCATTCATAGAAAACTGCAGAATAAAAAAAAAACAAAATATAGCAAATTTTAGAGGTAACTGAGTAGGTAGATTTTAAAGAAGTTCCTTGTACCACTCGAGGGCAGCAAACAACACTGACAACTGTACATATAGCAAAGTTCCCATTTAAACATCTAACAAAGACAAAGTGAAGTTGTTTTAAACCACCGTGTGAAGTCCACTATTCAGCCCCCTGTTTTTTGGTCTCTACTAACTCCTAAGGGAAATATAGCTCTTACAGTACTAATGCGTCACCGTACTCACTAGCTCATCACTGTGACTGTCTGCAGCCAAAAAAGATGCTGTGAGAGTGGTAGAGTGAACCAAAACAGTAAACCTGCAGGCTCAACAGCTGAACAATGAGCTCAAACTCACTATGATGCCCCATAAACCCGAAAGACACTGCAGATTTAGGTCATAATTTTTTGTGAATTCTTGACCACAAATGAGCCCTCTTTTTACTTTCAACCCCTCTCTGTTAGTCTATGTTTAATTGAGTTTTGAGGATGACAAGGATGACTGCATCTTATACACTGATCTGTAAATGTACTACTGCAATGACACAGAAAAACATCATTTAATAACTAAAATAAAAAATGATGCAGCTTGTAAGTAACAAAAGTAAACACACAACATAAACCTTTTCTGTCCTTTCAAATGTTTTAAGTCAGTTAGTTGGAAGTGAAGCCAACCAATAAAAACTAATCCCTAATCCTTGAACCTGGCTGATTTCCAACTCAAATCTCCTCCTGGTGTGTTATCCCAGCCTGGGCCTGAGGTGGGCTCACAGACCAGTGGAGATGCGCTCCCTCAGGATACACTTACAAACCCTCCTCATCCTCCTCCTCCTCTCTGCCGTTACCATGACAACATAGACTGTAGCCTCCAGCTAAAGCAGCAAGGCCGATCCAATCCTATTGCAATCTCCCTCTCTTCCCTCTCCATCTTTCTCTGGCATTCTCTCACTCCCTTGATCTTTTAGTGTGTCTCTACCCCTCTCTCATTTCACAGGGGAAAGGGGAAAGTGGGACGTAACCCAAAAAAATAAGAGTCCCACTCAAACTCTTAACCCTTCGGCAGTGGATCTTAACTGTGTGCTGTAGCCATCAAGTGAGCCACTGGAGGTCAGATGTGCTTTTATGTTCTGCTTAAAGAATCTGAGCAAAATAACAGAGAAATATTAAAGTTTACAGATTGCATAACTGCAATAAGTTAAAAAAAATGCAAAAAAATGTTATTACATTAAAAGCTAATAAAATAAGCATTATTTTATTAAACTTAAAAACATGTGAACTGCTGCCTTAATGGTCCCATTTCTACAGACATTAAAACAAGCAAACTATACTAAGTCAAATTCAAGTGATTAATGAAAGTTAAATGATCATTTCACAAGATTAGATAAATATAATTATCATTTTTCTAAATGATATGCTCATTTTCAGCTACACAGGGATTTTAATAATAATGTATACACACACTCACTGGCCACTTAATTAGATGCACCTTGCTAGGACTTGGCTAGATCACATTTGCCTTCAGAGCTGCTTTAATTCTTCATGGCACATATTCAACAAGGTAATGGAAACATTTCAGTTGGTCCATATTGACATGATAGCATCACAGAGTTGCTGCAGATTTGTCAGCCGCCTCCTGTTCCACCACATCCCAAAAGTGCTCTACTGGACTGAGATCTGGTGAGTGTGGAGGCCATCTGAATACTTACTGTCATGTTTGAGAAACCAGTTTGATGATCTGAACTTTGTGACATGGCAAGTTATTCTGTTGGAGGAAGCCATCAGAAGATGGGTCCAGTGTGGTAAAGAGGATGGACGTGGTCAGCAACAATCCTCAGGTAAACTGTGGTATTTAAACGATGCTCAACTGGTACTAAAGGGCCCGAAGTGTGCCAAGAAAACATCCCCCGCACCATTACATAACCAGCACCAGCCTCAACAACTGATACAAGGCAGGATGGATCTATGCTTTCATGTTGTTTATGCCAAATTTTGACCCTACCATCTGAATGTCATAGCAGACAAGGCAAGGTTTTGCAAATATTCTATTGTCCAATTTTGGTGAGCCCATGCGAACTGCAGCATCAGTTTCTCGTTCTTGGTGATTGGAGTAGTTCTTCGTGTGGTCTACTGCTGCTATACACCACCCGCTTCAAGGTTTGACATTTTATGCCCCCAGAGATGCCCTTCTTCAGACCTTGGTTGTTAAAAGTGATTCTTTGAGTTACTGTTGTCTTCCTGTCAGGTCAAAGTAGTGTAGCCATTGTCCTCTGATCTCTGACATCAACAAAATATTTTCGCCCAGAGAACTGCCACTCACTGGACATTTTCTATTTTTTGTACCAATCTCTGAAAACCCTAGAGATGGCTGAAAATCCCAGTAGTAGGCAGTTTCTGAAATACTCAGATCAGCCTGTCTGGCACCAACAACCATTTCAAGTTCAAAGTCATTTGAATCACCTATCTTACCCATTCTGATGCTCTGTTTGATCTTGAGCAGATTGTCTTGACCATGTCTACATGCCTAAAAGCACTGAGTTGGTGCCATGTGATTGGCTAATTGGATATCTGTGTTAAGCAGATGAGCAGGAATACCTAATGAAGTGCCAAGTTAGTGTATACTTTTGGTGTAAGACATTAACAATGAAATAAATTTAGGTTAGCCCAGAATATCTGCTAATCTCAGTGCCAGTCCACATCATGAAATGTCAGGGGTCTCTCGGAGTCTAGAAGAGTTTACAACTCTCACATAGGGAGCACTCTTTATTCTGCCTGAACCTGCCACTAGAGACTGCACATCTGCAAGCTGCTTTGCAATCCACCTCTATTTCAGCCTGCTTTATTCTATATGTGGGGTCTCGCTGCTGCTGTTCTTTGGTTTTACATGTACGTGTGAAGAATGTTGTAAGAACGGGGCAATGCTGCCAAATATATGCCACTGCAGGTTCTTTTGACTATAGTGGTTGTGACTGAAATAAAGCTTGAAAGTGAAATTCTTTGAAGCTGACAAAGCAAACACATTCATATACTTTGAGCTCTCCAGTTCGTCTCACTCACCATCCAGTCCGTTGTGCTGTTCGTAGGTGCGCTTGCCCAGGATGGTGGGAGAGCCATTGTTGAGGATGGGAGAGGACTTTATGGGTGTCAGACTGCCTGTAGAGATTGACCCTCCACGAGTTGGTGGATCGGGCTTGGATGGACGGGGATGTGCTTCTGAAACATGAACAGAGATGAATGGACAAAGGGAGAAAGAAGAGAAACTGGGCAAAAACAGAAAAACATCCCATTGCATCCCTCCTCAGAATTAATGTTAGATCATTTTAGGAACATTACATAAGCAACCAAATCTATTCACAGGTACCACAATTTGATCCTATTTTCATTCGCATTGACTAAAATATGAACATGCGTTAGGTGATGTTTTTCATCTTACCTAAATACCGAACCACAGACTCCAGAGGTTTACGTTCCACAGGTTTTAGTGGCAAAGGTTTCTTTGGCCTATCTGGTAATCGCAGGGCACCTGTAGCAATTCAGTAAAACAACACAGTCATTAAAAATGATGGATGAAGAAAAACATGGGTAAAACAAAAAAATGACACTGTTATGCGAAGGAGTGGAGTGTGGCTGAATAGGTCCCTACATTCTGCTTTGATGGCAGCTGTATTGACTGGGAGGTAGGGGTGCCTGGCCATATATCGAGGCCTGATGATGTCCTGGCAGAGACGACGTGCCATCCGTGTGAGGCCGGTGGTCTGCAGGTAAAAAGCCTGCCGGGTCTTTACAGCAAATTTAGGGCTACCGCTGTGCCGTAGGGGAAGGCCATGAGGGCTCTGGAGGTAAAGAAAGATGAGCAACTTCTTTTATATCATAAATGCATGCTAACCTGTATAGGTAGTCACAGATGGACTAGGGACAGGCCACACTATCACAAGACTGAAGGCAAAGAAAACATCTGGAGTAAATCACAGTCTGATATAATTAATTACTGCTGGGGGAAAGATGGAGCTGTCTGGAGTGCTTCTTAAAATGCACCATCCATTTAACACAATGGGCAGGCTTCATAGGCTAATGTGGAAAACGTGCTGTACAGGCTTTTTGCCACATAAAAAAACTGGCACAAACACAAAGAGTTTTGGCCTTAGTTCAAAAGAAAATCAACAGGATTGTAATAAAAATATTTTTAATCTCTTTCTTTTTTAAAGGAAATTTCACTTACTAAAACATAAAATTATTTTTGTTTTTCAAACTGAAAAGAAATAACAAAAAAATGCATAGAAGTCTGTTAAGTAAGGTAACAGGCTCGTGGAAAAAGACAACTTCAAATTGTATATTCCTAATATTTTAAAAACAAAAAATCTAATTGTCATTCAGTGAAGTAACCTGTGGATTAAAGCTGCTTTGATTTATGAGGCTGATTTTCCTCCAAAAGATGAACTTTTGAAGAACTACAAGGCTTCAGGCAGACAGCAAGGCTGTTATTTGTGGAAAGCAAAGTAAGTCAATGTCTAGTGAAGCGTGTGTGTGTTTGGCTGTGTGAAATCATACCATGTTGTTACGGTTGGGTCCAGGCCTCTCGCCATCCAGTCTTGTGGGCATCTTCAGCCCGCCATATTTCTTCCAGTAAGTCCAGCAAGAAGCACACAGGCGACACTGCATGTTGGGAGGTCCCCACGAATACCACTGGTAGGAGCTGCTGGCTACACACACACACACACACACACACACACACACACACACACACACACAAAATAACATGGTTAAGCACAGATGATTACAGAAGAAAGTGTGTGTAGACAGCCAAAAGTTTAATCATTCATCAGTAAATTAAGTACAGCCTCTAAAATAATTCAAACAATACTCTGCTGCAGGGCACATAGGGCTATTTTCTCTTCTCTCCCATTATGTAAATTCAACATCAAATGTGTGCCGCATACAGAGCATGGAGTAGCTCTTTAAATGATCCATATTCGAATGAAAATGTACCACATCTGAAATCAAGGATGAGGAAGATACCATTCAGAAGATTTACTGAGCAACACAGGGATGTTAGCTAAATAAGAGTAAAAAGGATGCTGTAATTACATATACTAAAAATATAGATAATGTACTGAGGATCTTTGCCAGGGTTATTCTTGTTTGCAATTACTGACATAAACAAGCTTTTAATAGCACTAAAATTGTCACATTTGAAACTTAAGGCATTCCATTTTCACATAAAAATTGATTAAAATTTCCCTCAATCTGAGGCTTAACAGGATATTCACACGACAACCTCATTTCCTCCAAGGATGGCTAAGAATTCATACTTGAGAACACAAGAAACAGCAGCTACTGCAGTTTCACAATAACAGTGTTACACAACTAAATGACTTACTATAGCAGCTTTCACAGGCTCTGCCCAAGCCGGGGGTCAGCACTGAGCCTGGAGGTCCTGGGACCACTGTACCCGCTGCTCCATTTACCAGAGGTGGCTTTATATTGTTACTCAGCTGGTTAGGGTTTGGCTTGTTACTGGAAAGGCACAAAAACAAAGACAGGGTGAAACCAGCAAAGAAAAAACAGGCCAACCCTGTGTACATTAACTAAGGGAACAGATAACAGTCATCAGCCTGCAGCCAGAGACAGCAGTTATACTGATAATGTACTGAGAGTTGTCATGAATATTAAAAGAAGAATGTGTAGTGTATAATGAGCAACAAGTACTCAACTTTAAACTACCAGAGTTGTTGCTGTGACTTTCTCAGCAACATCAACTGATGTAAAACTTCACAATATGTATGAAAATGAAAGCAGGCTGACAAATTAAACACAAAAGCCTGAATCAAAAAACTCACTAGTTAGGGATGTAGACCTGCTTCAACTTGCTTTCTGCCTCGGCTGCTTTTAATCGTTTCTGGAATAGAAAGGGAGGGAGAAAGGCGAGAGTGAACAATGTAGTTAGACCTAGTTAGTTTCTAACTTTCATATGCCACAAGTATGAAATAATAAACCTTTAATAAGGTTCAACAAGCTTGTTGAGGAGCTCTTATGGATTAGCAGTCAGGTTTATTGTGGTATATGCCGACATCTGACCAATTCTTAAAAAGATGTTTATGATCATTTTAACTATGATTTTTAATGTCATTGTATTACCAAAAGAATATCAAATTAACACTGACAAATTTAATAAAAGAGAAAACTTCAACGAGTTGAGATGTCTTAAATGTGACCATATTCAGCCACTGCTGAGTATCTTCACATTAAAGTGTAAATTAATGAAGATGAAAATATTATTTATTCACAAGAGAAACAGATGCAAAGATAAAAGCAGCCAATAAGCTAACTTTTGGGCAATTAAAAATTATTTAAAGACAATAACAGATTTCCCTTTAATAACTGTATAATGGAAGTTGTTACCTGCTGTACATATCTATCTGTGGTCTTCCACATGTAGTAATACTCAATAATACTCGTCAGGGACTTCCAGGGCAACTACAAAGAGATAAAAGAAGTATAATGATTATTATTTTACTGTAGATGTTATTAAACTCATGGAAGCAGACACAGAGAGAGGGGAAATCTTGCTGAAGACAAAAAACATAAAATTAGAGCTGAAACTATTAGGAAAACAGTCATTCAACAGAGAAACGCTGTTTGATTACCTGCACTCATTAATTGTGAAAATAAGGTTGCAAATACTCAAACTGAATGATTCTCTCCATCATGACTTATATAATCATGAACACTAAAGTATCTGTGTATTTTTTTATTTTAAACAAGCACTCATTCAACTTGATGTAACACTCTGTTAATGAAAGGGTATACACTGAAGCTACTTCAGCCGAATTGTTAAGTTCTCTCTGAAGTTTATAAGAAAGAGAGCCTTTAACTGGTGGCCCCACCCATAATGGTGGCGTAGTCTAGTTGTTTGAAAAAAAGGCCTGATTAGAAACAAGACTCTACAGCACTGACAGCAGATGGCCACCAGGTGGCGGAGTGAGGCACACAGTGAGAGATCAGTGTATTGTAAAGCAGAAAAGTCCACCAAGGGCAGCACCATTCTTCTTGGGCTGAAAGCACAGAGGACCATGAGAAGCTACAGCAGAGACGAGGCAGCTTTCTCAAGGCTTTTAACTAACACCCAATGTTTCTTTAAAATGCTTTAAAGGATAAATGTTCACTATTCCTTGCATCAACATTTCCACATGGGGCTGGCTACAGTGTTTCTTTAGATGACTACTACTGTGTTTGAAAGCTGCATAAAAGCAAAATCAGCTAAAACACCTAAATGAAGTCCAAAAGTATGTTATAGATTTTTAGCTCCCACTCTGTGGTGTCTTCACTCAGAAGTATGGGACTATGCAGAGAACTGTGCAGCAAATACAACTCTAAGGTAGGCATCAAATATTCTCTATATAAAATTCTTTTGTGTGTGTGTGTGTGTTTTTTTTTAACAACACAATCCTTATTTGATTACATGAAAATACCAACTCTAACCACGCAGAGAAAAGATAGACAGAATATAGCTCAAATGGATAGCCATTTAAAGGAATAGTTCAACATTATGGAAAATAATTTCAGTACTGCCTATTAATTATTTAGTTGCTACATAGGAATAGAATACAACAGAACAGAATAGAATAGACCAGAACATCTTCATTGTCTGTCACAAAGTAACAGAAATTACTAAGTTGATCATGATTATCAAGCTTAATGACTGGAGGAAAATCTGTAGGAAAAAAAATAATTCAAGTGATTGTATTTGCAGGTTTTTAGATAAACCAAGGATACATTTCAATAATTTTAACTCATTTACTCAAAAAGCACAGTGTAAAACTGTGCTTACGTATGTATTTGCCTAGCTACTTCCCAGCTTACACTCTTTAAGCTAACCATATAATTTCATATTCTGCGGAGGGCTGTGAGTGTTTTTTTATTTCTCGTCTATTGTACAGATTGAAAGCATATTTCTTAAAATGGCAAACTAAATCTTTCAAATTCATGTCCTATTGTTTTCCCACTTACAAAATCCTGCTGGATATCAGTGAAGTCTTTGCCATATTTCTCAAGTGCCTCCTCAAACAGGTTGGCCTCTGAGGCGCTCCATTCCTCCATTTCATCCCGACAGAGGACGGGCCCACCCTGAGGCACCAGTGCTGCTATGGCTCGAGTCATGTCATAGCCTGTAGCATGGAGTGTGTCCATAGCGTGAAACTAAACAAAAGACAGAAATCCCTGTTAGTATGCAAGTTGGAATGTCATTTGAACCAGTTATGCAATTCATTTTAGCAATATCCAACTGTCTTTGGAAAAGTATGATGATCCTTTACTCGTTCAAGTCCATGGTGTTTAGATGCAGATTTTTGTGTGAAGCTTTAGGTTGTTTGTGTGTAGCTAGAAGGACTCTCATCTATGGTTTATACATGAGGATGAGATTTAGGGCAGAACAGACCCACACTAGGGTTCTGGGGCCACATGCTTGTTAAGGATAACCAGTCATTGGCCCCAACTATCACTAACAGCAAACACACAAAAACTGATGTGTACTGCAGGGATTTTTTCTGACTGATAGTCCTTTCACAACTATCTTTCACATATGATGTTATAACAATTTAATCCAAGCCAGCTTTCATATATGTCCACCTCACCAAGGTGATGTCCCTGGAGGCCGCAGCAGCACTCATATGGAGGCTGGGCTGTCGGACAGAACTACTGCAGTCCAAAGCTCTGGCAAAGGTTCCTACTGACCTGTTGGGGACACAGAAATAACATGAAAGGTAAAATAAAAATTGAAACAAATATGATTCCATTTTTACAAAAAAGCATCCACGCCATGGTGTTTGATATAGTTGCATGTGAAATTGCTTTTCAAAACAATTTATGCAAAAAATTGGAAGCAAGATCAGTAAAGGCCCAACTCTGGTGCTTCCTAATGAAAGTAAGTAACCCAATAAGGCTCCAAGAGCTTGTAACCAAAATGACCAGATATTAGGCAAAGTTAGCAATATTTTAAAGAGAAAAGTTTGGTAAATCAGTGTATTGCAGCACTATACAGACATTCAAGGTCATCTCCTTGAGCACCTTTGCACCACCTTCAGTAAAGCTGATTTTTTTGGGACCACTCCCTGGAACTCCCATTCTGATCAACAATTCTGAGTAAAATGGGGTGGGTGTGTGTGTGTGTGTGTGTGTGTGGGGGGGGGGGGGGGGGGGGGGGGGGGGGGGGGGGGGGGAAGAGCGGGGGGGGGGGGGGGGGGGGGAACACCCCCCCCCC
>VUQH01004314.1:0-11064 GCA_015106775.1 Etroplus canarensis | reverse complement strand
GAGGGGGGGGGTGGGGGGTGGGTGGGGGGGGGGGGGTGGGGGGGGGGGGGGGAATTTTTGTAGTCTGGGGCATGAACTTATTTGAGCTTCTGAAGTAGGGCATGGTAAAAAAAAGTTTGAGAACCACTACCATAAAGGGTGTTGTTATTTTATCTTGCCTTAAGTTTGCAAGTTATGCCTTAGTAAGTTACTTTAAACTCCTGAACGGTCCTGCACAAGCTCTTGGTCATTTTGGAATCATATATACCTCAGTGCATGTAGTGTACTAGTAGAAAAAGTGTGCATGTGTCTTACAATAACAGTTAAATTGTGTTTTTTTCATGCACACAAATATAAACAGTAATTTACTGGAATCTTCACAATGAAGCATCTGCTGCTGTCAGATTGGATGGATTAGGCTTACATGATACTGTGGGTTAATCAGGGAGCACCTGTGCTAAGCTATGTGTACCATCTATTCCTAAGGGGTGTAAACTCAGCTCAAAGATTTAATAGTAGCATTATACTTCTTAACATGAAGACAATTTATCCAGTGTTACACAGTTTGTTCTTAAAAACATTTTTGTATATCTAAGTTGACTTACCGTGCTACTACTAAAAACTGGTCAATCTGTTTCTCTGTCAGCGAGCTGTTGGGGTCCCAGACCTTCTCCTCTAGTTTCTCCAGGTCCCTGCCATCATCCTCTCCTAAATACACCCAGAAGACACAGATATGGATGCAGGTCAATCTTTCAAGTTGTCTAAGACTACCTTGGGTCCTCATTGCTCACATCTGAATAACAAAAGTTTATGAAATAAAAAACAAAACCAAGAAGTCAAGTTAGGTTCCTCCTGATTTTCATTTGAAATTAAAAAAAATCTGCTTTGTATGAGGCTTTAATGAATCCCAGAGTTGAAGAGGTGGGCTCTGTCAAGTTGCCAGCCTGCAACCAATGAGCCAACCTGCCTGAGATTCTAACACATGTAGAAGAATTTCATTAACATGGGTTTAATTAGTGAGCTTAGTGTCCCATGGTGCCTTAATTGCAATTTCAGAGGCATCCCACCTGCTAAGAATAAAATTCTGGCAAAACACAGAACACTGGAAAAATACTAAAATCTGGCAGAAAAGTAGTTGAAAATGATCACCTGTGCAAAATACTGGCACTGAACATCTAAAAAATATTTTTCAGCTCATCTGAATGAAAATGATAATAGATTTATACGTTACTGGGAAGTTGCAAGGAAAAAAATTGCAAGGTACAATAGCTAAACTTTCAGATACAATTTTCCAATACTGTGACAACTGTCAAGTCTCAGATATCCATGTCCATGTGAATGCTTGTAAATATTTCTGCCAGTGAATACATTTTCCTGTATGAGGAGGAAATGGAAACTTTAATCATCTATCAACCGGAATCTTTGTTGCTGTCAGGCTTGGAACGTGTTATGAACAGTTGTCTTCTCTGCGGGTGACTCAAGTCATCACTTGTACAGCACGCAGGCAATAATCTGTTATTTTAAATGCTTTGATTATGTATAATCACGAGGCCACAATGTGATTGCCATGGAAACCTAAGTAAGTTGTTCTTTTATAACTTATAACTTGTTTTAAAAAAAATGGTGTCTTGGTGCAGGAAAGTCATAAAAGTTCATGAAATGTTCCTGAGATTTGAAGATAAACATGACAAAGTTTAACTGTCATGGCTCAGACTGTTAAACTTTTTCTATTAATGCAGAAATATTACTAAAAAATAAGCAGTACACTGCAGGGTAAAAAGTTCCCTGCAGAAAAATGATTTCTCTGTGAACAAGTCATTCTTAAAATTTAAGTATAATGTACCTTCCTTCAGGAGGTCGGTGATGTCGGCCTGGTACTTGTTCCCAACGCGGATCTCCCCCTTATCAGCCAGCAGGGTTTTTTGCTGAGGATCATACACCAGTGAGTAGAAGAAGGCATCCTGGGAAATACAGATGGCAGGAAGGTGTGAGGATGAAATGAAAAGAACAAGAAACGAGATGGGCAAGCAGAGAGGTGCAAGAGCGGGGTGTACGTATTGGTCTGTGTATGCGTGTGTGTGTATGCACGTTGGTGTATTTTCCCCTCTCTTAGTCTCTCGTCTCCTCATTACTGTACGTGAAAAGAACATTCTGGGTCAACATGTTGAATAATTCATTTGGAAACAAGAATCTTTAAACTCATAAGTCTCTCTCTCTCTCGCTCTCTCACACACATATGCGCGCGTGCACAGACACACAAACACACTTAGATAGGCCTTGAAATATAACCAACCTAATCACACTTTAGGAAACCTCATCATGAACACTTACCTCTCTGTCCAGGTAGGACTTCAGGGCTTCTGTCTCATTCAACAGTGTCACACAGCACTTTCCCCTGAAGGATGTAAGAAAAGCAGTTGAGGAAAAAGTGCAAAAAACAAGGACAGCAGACAGGTCTTAAAGTCCATGGGATAGCTGGTTATGTAATTGCAAGATGAAAGCTGCTACTCTGGTCCAAACTCCTCTGCAGGAGAAATGTTGTAGGATGCAGCTCACATTCCACAGTGATGATACTGATTTAGGTCCAGTTTGCCCAGCTTGTTTTTTGATAAATCACGGTCCAGTGTGTTGACACTGATGGCAGTCACATCCGTCCCCAAACTGCTACTGTCTGAACGGAGATTATTTACCAGCTAATTAGTCATACCTCTCTAGCCTCAAGCAAATACGATTTGGCAGGGTAATAAACCAAGACAGGTTGTGTAACCTTGTCGTGTGCTGGTGTTAAGCTGGAAAACTTAATCAAGCTTGAATTCTCGCTAAACAAAATGCTCATCAGAGTATTTTTATTTGAGCAGATGTCAGTTTGCTCTTCCTGTGACTTCAGAAATGTCAAGTAATAATGCGTTAATGATTAGGTAGGTTTGCCTCGATTTTACTGATGAGCAAACGCAGGTTTATATGTAGAAACAGCATTCTGTTGACATTCAGTGTTCAGCATGTCCCTTACATACGAATGGATTATTTTGTCTGTTTTATTCATCATCACAGCTTCATGTGAAGCAGACAATGCAACATCTCAGTCATTCACAAAATTAACGGGAAATTGCAGCTTTTACAGCATCATGCACAAATGCACATTATAACCATTAAAGTACTATAAATGGGTTTATACAGTGCATGTAAAACTATTGAAATAACAGGTTACTTTCTCATGAGTGACAGATAAAAAGATAAGACTCCCACCAATGCTAACATTTGCTGCTACCAATTCATTTCTGGTATCATGAATATCTTAAATAAAGTTATACAGCCAGACTCAACATTTTTAATTAAATCAAACATAATTTTTCAGCATTGGATATTCTATGTGTTTACTAGCATTTTATTAGCAGAATGGCTAATGTCAATGGTTAATTTCCTGTACTGGATCTTGAGTTCTTCCCTAAGCAAAAGGGATTCACAAACATTAATACTACATTCCATCTCAATTTTAACTAGCTTAAAAGTTTACTCACTTATAGTATCACTGCTGTATTATGTCTCTGCTGATCAAAAACCAAACATTTCCAATCACCCCCAACAGAAAAATGTGGACTGGGTTTTATTCTGAAGCCAACACAGAAAATCAGTATGCATTTGTAAGGGTAACTGTTCATCAAAAACAAGACAACAAAACAAAACTTGCTGTAATTTTTTGGCATTTTTGGCATATTTTCATCATCTGAAATCAAAAGTTTGTATTTTATCTTGACAGTAAGAAATGACTACTTATTCTAAAATCAAGTGATTGTTCTGTCTGTCTTGTTTCGACTTTACTGACCCTCTATTGTCTGAGAAGATTTCATCAGAAATTTTGATTCATTCTATCCACCGTACCCCAAAAGACTGGTGAACACAGCTTTATTCACAGCCTGAGAACAGGTATTTGAAACAAAAACAGTACATTACATGGGTTTTAAAGTTACAAAAGAAAAGTCCCACAAAAAGGAAAAAAGTTAGAATGAAAAGAAAGTAAAAATTGTTTAGTCCTGAGATACCAGAAAGGTGTACCTGATGTGTGTGGCTGGTAAGGACTCCAGCTGGCGGGACAGGAAGAGCTCTCTGTGTCTGAGCTGGTGTTTCTGTTTCTCTGGGAGATCTGCCATCTCTGGATTCTCCATCTCCTCCTCCAGCTCCCCTAGGTGACAAAAAAGAGTAAGGGTCAAACATAAGCACTTTAGATGAGGCAGAAAAATCATGTCCACAGGGAAAACTATGGGAATGCAAGCATATCTGTTGTAGTTACATACAGTCTCAGGTGCATAAAACACAAGGATGCACACTTGATGAGGTGGAACAATGGAGCCACCAAGGAGGAGGAAAACTGATATTTTACATAAAATGTTACATGTAGTATGAATAAAATAAGACCTCAAGGTTTTCACATCCAATTCCACTTCTCACTGCTGTGTTAGCAACGTCAGTGCTTTTCATTCCCATTTGTCCTCTCAGGATTATCTATACTTCTAATGCACTTCCACTGTGCTTTCAGTATACTATTCCCTTATTAGCTCCAGCATTTTAAGCACATAAATTACAATTTGAAGGCTAATACTGTGTGAAAAAAATTATATACAGTGCTTAACAAATTTATTAGAACACCTGTCATAAAAACAAGACAGACCATACAGTATCATGGAGTGCTTTATGTAGACTCTTTCCTTTCAATGAGTTCTCTATGCACCATTTTGAACAGGAATGAGGAATTTCAAACTGAATTCACCTTTTTATATCAAAATTTAAGCCAGCTCACCGGGCTTCTCTAAGAAGTCAGAAATTAATCAACCATTTTTACTTTTACTTTTAAACAGTAAATTTGAAAATTCATGGATAATAATAATAATAATAATAATAATAATAATAATAAAGCATTAAAAATATTATTTTGATTAAAGACCTTCTACATACTGAAGTACTAACCCTTACAGAAACATTAAAAAATGATTTTGGTAATTACCAATGCTGTTAATTTTGGGTAGAGAGTTTTACCATTTATCAATGTAACTGGTAAACCTTTTTGGTGTTTTTAGTATAGAATAAAAAAAGAGAAAGCAATGGATTTTTTTTATTTTGAAGTCATCCATTAATGAATCCATTAATCAGACTTAAAACTTTTCCCACTTAACTTTATTTTCTGTGTTGTACAGTAAATCCTCAGAAATCAAGCAGAGACATAAAACCCTACCAACATTTATTAGTTCTTCTACCCATTATAGTGATTAAGTATGCAAAACAAGTCGACTCTAACAAGATTTGTAACTGACAGATGGACAGAGCATGCATGCATGGACAACCTGAAAACATAATGTCTCTGCAGCGGAGGCATTAAAAAAAAAACATGTCATTGCCACCAACACAATCCATCATAATCCCCAAGTTATTGTGATGTCTGAAGTATAGAAAGAAAGAAGAAAGTGCTAAGTTTTCTGGACTGTATTGTACAAACTAATGAGAATTAAAATCCACTGAGAAGTCCAGGAGGACAACGGCCTTGCAGCACAACGGCCCTAGTTCTTGACCAGAGGGACACATGTAAACCTTCATTTTATTAACATTACAATCCAAACTAATACTCTTAGGGGTAGCAATTCTTGTGAAAATGGAAAAGTCCAATAAAATGACAAATGTGACCTTGACCTCAGTTTAGGTGAAGACCCATTAGGTAATCTGGTCAAGTTTCACTAAAATCTGACCAAAATCTGAGGAGCAGAAATTTTTATGATTTGTGGACAGACAGACGAGTAGACACCATACCAAGCCATTAGTTCATCAGTCCACTGACCACATGAAAAAAATAGATATATAGAAGTACAAGCATGTATGTGTACTGTAATTTCGCACTGCACTTTGATAAAAATGTAGGAGTCAAGAAAGTCAAAATCAGATGGAATGATCCAAAACCACTGCAGTCAACTTCAAACTATTCAATTTTTTAGAACCCTGATATGCAAACCAATTAACCTCTGTTTCAGCATTCCAAGAATTTGACAGCAGTTAGCACTGTCAGCACACATCAAGAAAGTTCTGGGTTCATACCTGCCAGATGGCTAAGCCCTTTCTGTGTGGTTCTCTTAAAGTGATTTTAAATTGACTATAGGTGTGAATGTGAGCATGAATGATTGTCTGTCTCTCTGCATTAGTCTGATGACCTGTCCAGGGTGCACCCTGACTCTTGCCAAAAGTCAGCTGGGACAGGCTCCAGTCTCCCCTATGAATTGGATAAACAGTTAAAAAAAATGGACTGCTGGGTCTTACGTTTCCCTTAACGCAACCAGTAAGATCTCCCCACCTATGTCTTTAAAGGGTCATGTTATAATGACAACCCTACCAGTTTTATTTTCTCAGACTAGACAAAACTCCTTCATCCCCACCAAAGACATTACACAACTGTTTTCACAGACTGAGTAGTACATTGATTGATTGACTAGTAAACTGACCTTTGTGTGAAACTGATGGTTTCCCTTTACCTGTGTGCTGTTGATTGAGCTAATTTCTCTCACGTCAGAAGCTGAGCTCAAAGATTTGTCTTCTATTAGTTTTACCTTACACCAGACGCAATTTAAATGTTGAAAAAAGAATCGAAGGCACCGGGTGAAAAATAGCCCTAAGGAAGTGGCCCAAGAGCAGCAGTTGAAGAAATGTCCGACCATTTAAGTCACGTGTCTGAGTCATTCTTTAGGAAAAGATTTAGCCGTTGCTGGTTATCCTCTGTTAATTCCTCATCTGTGGATGAGGAGGAAATGAATGAGGGAAACATGGGAGGAAAAGAAGGTAAGATGGACAGTAATATAGATAAACAGAGCGACAGAAGAAGAGAGGACTGAAAATGTGACAAAAGTGATAAAGAGAATGGAAGCTTAAGATGAAGACAGAGAGACAAACGTGTTGAGGAAGAGAGAGGGAGAGGAGGAAGGGGAGCAATAGAGAAATCAGCAGGGAGAGCAGGAGTGAGAGAGTGTGAGGATGGAGGCTGGTGAGAGAGCAGAAGTGAAACGTAGAGCGGGAGAGCAGTCAGTACGTGCTCCAATTCATTTGGAGTTTCATTAGAGGAAGCGAGACAGAAAGAGGGAGACAGGGAGCAGAACAAAAGCAATCAAGGGATTTTCAGGAGAAGAGATGTGTGGCCAAAATCAATAAGTACTCCTTCACTCCCTCACTCTGCCCAGCACTCAGCACCCAGCAGACACACCATCAATGCCCAGGCAGAGAAGCACACACAGACATACACAACTACCTTCTTCCATGCAAAGGCAGCATAATACAAACCAAGATCCAAACAGGAAAAATGCAAGATTTAAAGAGAGAGAGATGTTTTGTGCACCTAATTTCTATACTGTGCACAAATCACACGTCTGATCTTGGTAAATGAAATATAAGAGTTGAAAATCTTTACTGAGATACATTGTGTAATTCAGTGAGAACAAAATGATGTAATGACGTCCACAGGAAACCAAAACCATCAACCCTTTGAGGGCTTTATTCTAAAATTATACCAAAAATCAAAGTTAAAAGTTGAAATCCCAAGCTGGTCCAACTTGTATCATAAAATGGCTTAGGAGTGTGTATAGCTCACATGTGCCTGTATAGACTCCAGACAACATCTGGGCATGCTCCTAATGACAAGGTGGATCGTTTCCTGTAGGATTTCCTCCCAGACTTGGATCAGGGCATCAGTTAGCTCCTGGACTGTGCTATTTGGGGAAGTTGGATGCACAATACATAACATCCCTGAGGTTCTCCATTGGATTCGGGTCTGGGAAACATGAGATCCAGACAACAGCATAACTGACTTTATCATTCAGGAACTGCCTACACACTCTGTCCGCATGAGGCCGGGCGATGGCCTGCACCAAGAGGAGCCCAGGGCCTATCACATCCATAATGTCTGACAATGGGCCTGAGGATTTCATCCCAAAACTTCACAGCAGTCAGGGTACTGCACAAGGAGGTCTGTGCGGTGCTCCAAAAATATGATTTCCCTGACCATCACTGACCCACTGCCAAAAAGTCACACTGGATGCAGCGTAACCTTCACTAAGGCACATCCAGATTCTTTCATGTCTGTCACACATGTTTTATGTGAACCTTTGAAGAGAATGGGGCACCAGTGGCAGACCTGTCAATTCAGTTCTTCTCTAGAAAGGCTAAAAGGTCACTGGGACCTCATGCCACCCTCACTCAGTCCACTTCTGGCAGTTTGGTCAGAAACATGCCCGTAAGTAGCTTGCTGGAAGTCATTTTGTAAGGCTCTGGCAGCCCTCCTCGTGTTCCTCCTTACACAAAGGAGCAGATACCAGTCTTGTCACAGGGTTGATGCCCCTTTACAGTCCTGTCCAGCTCTCCTCATCTAACAACACATCACCACACTCTCGAAGAGTGGAAGACACAGCAAACCCTCTAGTGGAGGCACGTATGGCTGTGCCATCCTAGAGTAGAACCTGTGTAACCAGAATGGGCTGTAGGTAGTGTCTCAAGATGCCAGTAGTGACATTGACACTAGTAAAAGCAAAAGAGGAAAAAAAAAATCAATCAGTGAGGACAGCTAAGGAGCAAGCAATGATCTGTGGCCACCACATTTTAGGGGGTTGTCTTCTCCATGGCACCTGCTATCACTTTCATTTGCACTAAAGCAGGGGAAATAGATCCACATTGATTTATGCATCCTAACTGGACAAATTGGTATCCGTGAACTTTAACTGACTTTGTGCTAAACTGTGATGACCAAGTGTTTCCATAATTTATTTTGGCAGTGTAGACATTTCTTCACATTTGAGGAGTTGACTAGCAGTTACTAGAAATACAGGTAGGGTGTCCTTTACACTAGATTGAATTTTATATTAAAAAAATGTATTCAAATTGTATAAGTAAAGTTGTGTTAAATATCAGTGAAACTGACTTCAGCTGAGCCTTTATAGTTTTCAAGGGGTCACCACAGCAGATGAATCAGCATAGGTGATATGGTGCAGATTTTATGCCAGATGCCTGGCCACTGAAACTGGCTTCTACTAAAAATGTGTGTCATACAAAAGATTTAGCAGTAAATAAAAATAGGTCCAGATTCTGATGTAAACATTTATTCATTTTTGGATGGCAAATTAGTTAAAAAATGAATAAAGCAATCACAGATTGTAGTCATTACAATACTTCATAGTTTCACTTTGTGACATCCCCACAAAAAACAGGAGCTCTACTTAGGTCTAAACACTTCAAACTTGGTATGTCTTTAGATATAAGAAATGTTATCAAAATGTTTTGAGGCTTCTTCAATAAAAAAGCACAGAGTTTATCTGATTTAAATTTGACCTTTGTACACTTTTAGGTTGTCTGCTTTTGCACCTCTGGACCCCTCAAGCACTCCTGCCAAGTTAAGATCACAGTTCCGTTCTGAATAAGGGATGGTGTTTACTTTTTATGGCTGGAATTATAAAACCTCTCAAGAATACCTCGTCTTTATTGCATACCTCCCTATATTGTGTTTTATAAAGATTTTCACTGTAAAAGGTTGCTGGTGAAAAGATAAATAGAGGCTTTCATGTTATTCAGATTAAAGCCCTTTGAAGCAAATGCATAATTCTTGATTTTGCAATATAAATAATATCAACTTGACTTCAAAGTTGGGTCTCAATATGTGGGCGTGAGAGCTTGGATATGTTACTCTGCTTCTGTATGCCCATATCCATTAGTACATGCACACACGCACACACACACACACACACACACACACACACACTTGCAGAATTATGTAGTGGTCCATAAGCAGTCTGGTCCTTCCAGCTGGCCCCTGACTGAGTCCTTGAGAAGCAACTAGACTCCCCAACCTCAGTCCTCCTCCTCTCCTCTTCTAAGCCAATCTCCTGGCAGTGCACCCATACCATACTCCACAAATTGCCTCTCCATCTCACCTGTCCCAGCCAATTATCAATTATTGATGAATGGGTCGCCTTACTGGCCTGAGAGCCTGTGAGGAGAGGGGAAGGAGAGGAGAGAGCAGGCCTGAGGGCAAGCCGAAGAGCTGCAGAAAGCTAGCCAAATGGGGTTACCTTCATCAACTGACTACACTTCTATGAAAATGCACGTGCTTCACATAATTTAATTTTTTTGTTACAAAGCTCTCCTTTTGTCCTGTGTTATAAATCAAAAATTTTCTTTTACAGCAGTGCATTTTCATCCATTTACTGAATCTTTCGAAAGTGAGCCTCTAGTTAAGAAGCTCTTACTAGAAGAAGTAAAAGTCAAAAGCTGAACCTATAAGAGGAGCATTAACAGGTGCAGCTGCCTTTGTCTCTGGATTTCTGAGTCTGTCATCTGGCCCACTTTTAATAGTCAACTGGCTGACAGCTCACTACCACTCTCTGCATGGCTACCTTAAAGGTGTCCTGAGGTGGAAAAGTCCCCTGCTCACTGGGCCTCAAGCTACCTGCATTTTCCATCGCAGACAACTATCAGAATCAGAATAGGAACCAGCAGTTGCCCTATAAGGCAGGCTAGTCTAAGCCCAACTCTATACCATACCATCCTGTGTCCCACCCCACATCTAGCTCTTTTTACCCATTTATTTTTTTGTATGCCCATTGAATTGGGTCCTAATTAAAGTTCAAGGAACTTCCATACACACGACATGTTTTTTGAAGTTCAGTAAAACTGTATTTAAGTTTATGAATAATCGTGCTAAATAATCAGGATTATAAGTACTGACCAAAACAAATGTGATTATGGTTTTGGCCCAACATTACACCAAGGTGATATAATTTTCTAAACTTGTTCTTAATAATCTTAACTAAATCACGATTTACTAAGAGAAAACATTAGATTAGGTGACAGCCTTGTCCTAGCACCTAATTTAAATAGAACTTTAGGCAAACATATTTGCCCAGTCAAGGATGAGATAAACAAAAAATGGCATTTTGATTTTAAATGTCTTTCCATCTCAATGAAGTGCAGTGTGAATATATTTCACAGCACATTCCAAGCAAGAGTAAGAACAACAACAGCAGCATAGTCAGCTGGGTTTAAAAAAAAAAAAAAAAAGAGAAAAAACACACA
>VUQH01004311.1:22760-35582 GCA_015106775.1 Etroplus canarensis | reverse complement strand
AAAGAACTGCATGAACTGTTTAGGAATTGCAGCCATTTTCATGCATAGTCCCCCATTTTCATATGTTCAAAAGTAATGGGACAAGCTTCATTAGGGGTGAGGCCTGTTCTCTTGTTATTCCACGACAAACTAAGCAGATAAAATATCTGGAGTTGATCCTAAGTGATGAACTTGCATGTGGTAGCTGTTCACTGAAACTCTTAATATAAGATCCAAAGACATGCTGATGCAAGCGAAGGAGGCCAATGTTAGGTTAAAAAACCAAAATAAACCTGTCAGAGAGACAGCATAAACTTTAAGAGAAGCCAAAACAACAGTCTGGAACAGTCTTAAAAAGGAGGAACGCTCAAATTCCCAATCTGAACTTCAGTACTGTACAAACTAGCAGTGATGTACGCTCTCACAAGAGATGCTTGAACTCTCTTCAACAGAGGCATGGAGTTTAAAATAGACTGGGAACGTTTCAAAACCTCTTGAACAGCCTACAGCTGGAAATGCACTGGAAATGATACAATCAGGTAAAAATGAAATGCTTGCACATGCCATTTGTAACACTATACGCTCTCCAGCCACTTCATTAGGTACACCTGTTTAACTGCTCGTTAGTGCAACTATCTGCCTGCATGCATTTAGACGTGGGCACCAGATTGGGGAAAAAAGGTGACTTTGGACGTGACGTGGTTGTTGGTGCCAGACGGGATGGTGGGAGCATTTCAGAAAATGCTGATGGGCTGGGATTTTCCCACACAACCATCTCCAGGGCTTTCAGAGAATGGTCCAAAAAAGGGAGAATATGCAGTGAGCGGCAGCTCTCTGGGCCTTGTTGATGCTAAAGTCCAGACTGCTTTGAGCTGCTGGGAAGGCAACAGCAACTCAAACTTGTTATGACCAAGGTATGCAGAAGAGCATCTCTGAAGCATTAAGACAGCAGAAGACCACACTGGGTGCCACTCCATTTTAGGTAAAGTTTCTGCTTCTCAGTCGTCAAGATTTTGTGTTTTTCTTTGTTTTGTGTGATAATAAACTTTGATTTGACAAAGGCACCTTGGCTAGAACTTTGGAACACTGTATTTTGTATTTCCCCACATTTTCCAGCTGAATGCGCTGACATTAGGGCTGCCAGAATGACTCCAGATTAATCAATTTTCACGATTAATTCGATCAACATTTTTAATGCAATAAATGCATGTGAAGAGCACAGTGACTCAAAATCCCACAATTCCACTGACTGGCGTGGATTGATGCTCCGATGCTATCTGGCTGCAGAACCAACTCGATCAAGATGGATCATACTGGCCCTCTCGACGGGAAGTTTGAGTGCCAAAAAACCCAAGACGGAGCAATCAGCCATCATAAAGTAATTTGCACACTCTGCAGGAAGGAATTTTCATTTCGCCATATCACTTCCAGCTTAAAGTACCACATCAGTGTGAAGCTTGCATTAGCTGGGGATTCCCCTGCAAGTACTTCAGGGCCTGTGACGCCCAGGTGGCGCCAAACCCCCCTCACAGAACGTCGGGGCCTCAGGAAGTCTACCTCTGACAAATTGTACGTTTTGGTGTTTTTATTTTTATTTTGCAATCTGGACATCATATCTGCCCTTTTAAGAATGAATGGGTATTAATCTAAATTAATCCACAGCGGCCCTGCGATTAATCTGATTAAAAACTTTAACCGTTTGACAGCCCTAACTGACAGATATGCCCACAATGGGAATAACTGTCTGCAGCAGCCCTGTGCGTCCCCGGTTCCAGCAGGGGCCGCTTGGTGATGTGGAGTGGGTTGCAAATGAGTCGACTACAGGGCGTGAAATTTGACATCAGAGGAGGATGATATGAAGACCATCAGCTGGCAGCCTGTAGTCTAAAGGACACGTGTGGTACAGGGAGGGGATGTTTGAGCGACTGAGCTGAATAATGTCGCCGTGTAAACCAAAATGCCACCTTTCTGAACACAAACCACTCGATCAGAGCCAAAACTGGTAACCTTAATGTCATTGCTTCCCACGGCGATGCCGATTTCCGCCAGGTCTTTGAGTAACGATGACATCATCTCGGTGACCCTCTTCTTCTGGTGGTTGGTCATCTCCTTCAGTTTCTGAAGCTCTGAGTCAATGGAGGCCAAGGAGCTCTGGCGGTGGATGATAAAACGCGTTACAAAACATCGACAGTTGGTTTAGTCGGTCACTCCCGCCAACCGAGTCACCTGAGGCTTCATCCTGCTTACCGATTTCTCGTTCAGCTCCTCACTGAGCGCCTCGAACTCCTTCGTTTTGTTCTCAACTTCCTGACTCTTCTGGTCATAGTTGACAGCCAGCTCCTCCAGGGCCTGCAGCACCTCCTTCACCTCCTCCTTGGAGGCTTCATTTTCTGCCAGCAGTCGGTTCAGCTCAGTCTGCAGGGTGCTGTGGTCGCGGCGAGAGGATGATAGTAACTAGGAGAGGCAAATTGTGCTCAGTTTAATGTGTGAAAGCTGGTTAGTAATGCATAAACAGCAGGCACCCGCAAAGCACATTTCTGTAGGGTGAAGAAAAAATGTGTTCAATCTGGTCAGGTTCCTGTGCTTGTTAAGGGTGAATTACAGCCTGACCTCTCCTGCAGGGCTAGTAATGGTCTGCTATCAGCTGTCACGCTGGGTTTGTGCTAACAGGAGTGCCTAGGGGGCTGAGGCACAGCGGGAAGGCAGGGGAAAGGAAGGTGGGGTGTAGCATCACCTCCTCCTGGTCCACCATCTGCTGCTTCAGCTTCTCCATGAACTGAGACTGCTGGTTGATCTCATCATCCTGGAGGAAGTGCAGAGGAAAAGATAAATACAGTATAATACAGCGATCATATAATCCCACTGAGTGCGAGCAATATTGAACAGCAGCCAACTGTACCATCTGCTGGTCAAAAGACATACTACACTAAAAATGAGCCGAACAAGGATTTAAGAAGCAGATTATGTTAGAGCAGCAATGTAATATATAACGTTACATTTTAACATAAATGTTGTTTTAATGTTAATAAAGCAGACATACACAACATGTAGAAAAACACTGGGTCACCTCCACATTACTCCTACAGGAGCTTATATGACCTCCCATTCTAAATCCATAGATGTTAATATGGAGTTCATATGGAGCTTCCGCTCTTCTGGGAAGGCTTTCTATAAGATTTTGAAAGGTTTCTATTGGAATTGTTGCCCATTCATCCAGAAGCGCAGTTTGGAAGTCAGACTAGAGGTCTCCGTTCTAGTTTATCCCAAAGGTTTTGGGTGGGGTTGAGGTCAGGGCTCTGTGTGGGCCAGCCAAGTTCTTCCACACCAGGTTCATCCGACTGAGTCATTATGGAGCTTGCTTCCTGCATTGGAGCAGGATGAGAGGACCTGGCTTGCGATCTTCCTTCTAGTTCATCCCAAAGCTGTTGGATGGGGTTGAAGTCAGGGTTCTGTGTGGGCCAGTCAGGTTATCCCACATCAAATTCATGCCTTTGGGACCTTCCTTTGTGCACTGGGGTACAGTCATGCTAGAACAGAAAGAGTCTTTCCCAGATTGTTTCCACAAAGTTGGAAACATAGAAACCAGAATGTCTTGGTAAGCTGAAGCATTAGAATTCTCTTTACTAGGACTAAGAAGTCCAGGCCAACGGCAGAAAAAGAGCCCCATAGCATTATCTCTTTTCCAACAAACGTTACAGTCGTTACAGTGCAGTCAGGCAGGTAGCATTCTCCGGGCATTCACCAAACCCAGACTCATCCGTCAGGCTGCCAGATAGAGAAGCGTGATTCATCACTCCACACAACTCATTTCAAGATTCAAGATTCAAGATTCAAGAGAGCCTTACTGTCATTTCAAACCATATACAGCTGACGCAGAATATAGTGAAATGAGATAGCATTTCCACTGCTCCAGAGTCCAGAGGTGGCGTGCTTCACACCACTCTGTCGTGCATGGTGTTTGGCGATGCAAGGCTTGCACTGCAGCTGCTCAGCCATGGAAACCCATGCAGGAAGCTTTAGTTTCTGTGCTGATGTTAAAGCCAGAGGAGGTTTGGAACTCTGCAGTTACTGAGTCAGCAGAGCGTTGGCCACTTATACACACTTTGCACCTCAGCACTTGGCAACCCCGCTCTTTAACTTTAGATGCTGAGCTCCTGTGGTTTCTAAATGCAGTTACAGGTGAGGCTTAAAGTTAGAGGTGTGGCTCCATTGACTGACAGGTCAGCGAATGCCAAAGCTCCAACAGAGAGTAGATATCCGGGATGAAAAAACAAGAAACACCCACCGCTTGCCATGTTCTAATACTGTGGAGTTTGATAAAAAAAAATGTGTTATAAGTGGATGTAAATCTTTTAATCTCATGCACAGATGTCTTCAGTGCACAAAAAATAACTGGCTTTAGCTTGTTCTCGATGTGTTAGCAGGCGTCAATAAACTCCGATTTCCCCATATACGCTAAAATATAAAACGTCGCTTTATTGCCCTGCATTTTTTAACATGCTATGTCAATCAGACTGCTACTCTATTGCATATGAGTATGAGACCAGAACAAATGTATTCACTGTTACAATGCCAGGGTTATTTGGATGAAAACAGAGCCATAAATAACACTGTAAAATTATGAAAGCTTAACTGGGGGAGCCAAATATCTCTGTTGGGTTGGATTTTGCCCACAGGCTGCGATCCTTCCAAGCACGTTATGGCTGTGAGCTATTAATGCTCACACGCTGTTTGTGATTGAATGTATTCATGTTTCTGTGATACTGATGTGGCACAGATTTCTGGACTCATCCTTTGATTAGGACTCTGGTGTTTCAGCGCACTGTAAGCACGCTCTCACGCTGCAACGTGGTTTCGTTACCTTGTCGTCCAGCTCTTTGTAGAGCTTGGCCATTTCCGCCTCGTACTTCTCTTTCTCTGCGTCTGTGAGTTTGACTCCGGGCAGGGAGCTGAGGGCAGGCTTGGGCGCCGTCTTGTCGCTGCTGAGGCCGCTGTCCAGGGCCTGGACTTCTTCTTTGGCCTTTTCTTTGTCAAACTGCTCCTCCACCGGCACGCTCTCACCTGTAGGAGGCAGCAGAATTAAGACGCGGGATCGGTCTCCTCCCTCCGCTTCAGAGAAACTGCTGTGATGACGTCTTAGTCAGAAACAAAGGACTCTTTGATTAAAAATGTCCTGTTAGGACCCATGTATGACTCAGCTACGAAAACCAAAGATGAGGACGCTTGAATGTTCAGCTGAAGTTATTTTCCATTATGACCCAGTGCTCTGAACACGTGTCATGCTCGCACCAAGCATTAAACAAATACAGTACTGTGCAAAAGTCTCGAGCCACCCCTCATGTCTTCATATTTTGGTTCCAAGGAGCCAAACCACGCTGTAATATTTTAAAGAGGTCTCCAGCAATGGTTCTGCAGGCTTTCTGAAGGTCTTTGGACACCAGCTGCTTTGTCACTTGTTTTCAGTCCAGTCCTGGTACCTGACCAGTTTCAGAGGATTTTTCCTTTGTTAAGTCATTAAAATGAACCAGTGTTGTGTCTACTTTACTTCATTAATCCCCCTACTGGGGAAATCGCCAGACCTCTCCGCGCTCTGCTTTGTGGGTATACACACAGTGGAGTGATATAGGTGCATACACACAAACAGAAGTGAGAGAACAAGGCAGCCCGTTGCTCGAGCCTCCACAGGCAGGCATCGAGCCTGCGCCGCTTCGGTAGCCCTCCGGTTCACAGCCATTCACCGTCACACTGAGTCACTGCTGCTTAGTGAAGAACAAGTTTCAAATCGGATCTTTAGGCACTTTATAACTACTGTAGCAGCCTGTGGCAAAAACCCATCATTTTCCCCCTTTCTTTAGTTGAATCTGCGTAAAATGCCAAAGATCGTACAGTTCAACAGGCGTGAAGTAGTGTTTTTGCACCAACCAGGTGATTCCCACAGAGCCATTAGCTGAAAACTTGGCATATCTTGGCATGGTGTGCAGCGTGCCCTTAAAACTGTGAAAAACTGGACAAGCAGAGGACAAAAGAAGTGGCGGGCCTGAAAAAAAATCTAATACAGACAAACCGTACCTAGAAGTACTGTCCTTAAGAAACAGGAAAAAATCCCGCAAAAGGCCTGACCCAGGACCTGAGAGGTGCACCTGATCCATCAACTGTTCGCTGAAACCTCATCAGCGGGCTCAGATGAAAGCTACGTAATTTTTCATAGTTTTCGGTGGTGACCCAAGAGGAAAACCTGTGGCGCTCTGCGGAGTGGTTTTAACTTGTTACAATCAAACTCTGAAAAATCTGAGCAAAATCTGCAGGCTGCAGGTTCCATGTGGGCTTGCATCACAAACTGGCCTCAGTGGAAGGATGGCTGTTAAGAAGCCGTTCTTACGTCATTCTTAAGGAAACACAGTGGTGTAGTGGTTAGCGCAGTCGCCTCACAGCAAGAAGGCTCCTGGTTCGACCCCCAATGGGGGGCCTTTCTGTGTGGAGCCTCCATGTTCTCCTCGGGTGCTCCTGTTTCCTCCCACAGTCCAAAGATATGCATGTTTAATTAAGTGGTGATTTTAAACGGGCTGTGGGTAGAATGTAGCTATAATGCTTGAAGTGAAAAGACTAAAGCATTAAGTTCTTTGAGTGTTCAGTAAGACTAGAAAAGCACTATACAAGTACTGAGGTATGTCAAATTACAAAGACTAAAAAATCAGTGGCACCCTCAACTTTATTGAAGCAGCGTGGGATCATCTTGACAGGGAATAGAATAAAAGGCAGGCAACATCCAAAGAAGAATGAGGAACGATTCCTGAAGAATACTGAAAGGAACTCCCAGAAAGCTTGGCTAAGAGCGTTCAGGCTGTGTTTAAGAATAAAGGTGGTCATACCAAATACTGGACAGGTTGCCAGTCTGTCACAGAGAGACAGACAACCATTCACCCCTATGGTCAATTCAGAATTCCCAGTTAGCATAACCCCTTTGCATGTCTGTGGGAGGAAGCAGGAGCAGGCATGGGGAGAACATGCAAACTCTACGCGGAGGGGCCTAAGGTAGGCTGCTGGATTCGAACCCAGACCTTCCTGCTGTGAATTGACAGTGCTAACCACGGCAGCACCCATACTGTTTTTGCCTTATGTACTGTATTTCCATTCATGCTTGCATGTGTTTCAAAACTCATTGCGCTTAATTCCCATTTTCCAGAATTGAGGGCTGGCTCAAGACTTTTGCCCAGTACTGTATAACAAACATGATCTTTTTCCAGATGTGTTCAGATGAGCATATAATATCTGCAAGCTGCTCATAATGCAGGATACACAAATGGTCCTCACCGCTCCTCCAGCGGTTGAGCTCGTTCTCCAGCCAGGTGACGGTGTTCCTCAGCGTCTTGTTTCTCTCCTTCTCTTTCTCCCATTTGCTCTTCCACTGCTCTGCAGTCAGCTCCACGTTCAGAGTCACTGTGTTCTTGATGGTCTTTGCTCTGGTGAGGCAAACGGGCGACAAAATGCCAGCAACCTGTACTGAACGTTATCAGTGGCCACTTTAAGGTTGGTTTCAATGCAGAGCTTCACAGCTTCTGAGCTCAACCTGGCATCCTGTCTTTATGGGGTGAGATATCAAACCCACGGCTTTATAACTCAGCCACCTTTTGATTAGTGCATGGTGGCATGAAAAGAAAAATGGGAAAAAAATGGAATGACTTGAAAATAACAAATGTCTTTTGACTCTATCGATGCATGACCCCAATCCCACAAAGGTTGGGAAGCAAATCTCATGAACCAATATTTTATTCATTTTAGCCATTCACGTCCCAAAAAAGATGGGAAATAATGAACAAGTTGCAACTAATGAAGTTAACTGGCAACAGGCCAGTAATGTGATTGGGTATAAAAAGAGCAGAGGTTCAGCAATCTGCCACAAACTGTGGAGAAATTTCAGAATAATGTTCCTCAAGACTCTGACTATTCTATCAACAGGATTCAGAGAATCTGGAGATGTCTCTGTGACCAAGGGACACAGCTGAAAACCAACATTGGATGCTGGTGATCTTCAGGCCCTCAGGCAGCACTGCATTACAGACATGATTCTGTCATGGAAATCGCTGCATGGGCTCAGGAACACTTCCACAAATCATCATCTGTGAACACAGACCACGAATCCACAAATGCAGGTTAAAGCTCCATCATGCAAAGAAGAAGCCACGGGTGAACATGATCGTCTTCCAAAGCTCATTTGAAATGGACTGAGGCAAAGTGGAGAACTGTTCCGTGGTCAGATGAATCAAAATCTGAAATCCTTTTTGGAACTCAGGGACACCATGTCCTCTGGACTAAAGAGGAGAGGGACCATCTGGTTTGTTGTAAGCGCTCAGTTCTGATGGTATGGGGGTGCATTAGTGCCTATGGTACTGGCAACTTGCACATCTGGAAAGGACCCATCAATGCTGAAAGGTGTATACAGGTTTTAGAGCAATATATGCTCCCCTACTGATCACATCTTTTTCAGGGAAGGCCTTGCATATTTCAGCAAGATAATACTAAACCACATACTGCAGCTCTTACAGCAGCATGTCTTCATAGTAGAAGAGTCCAGGTGCTGGACTGGCCTACCTGCGCTCCGGACCTTTCACCAACTGAAAACATCTGCTGCATACTGAAACACAACAAAAAAAAGACCCAGGACTGTTGAGCAACTAGGAATCCTCTATCAGACAAGAATGGGACAGCATTCCACTCCTAAAGCTCCAGCAGCTGGTCTCCTCAGTTCCCAGATGTTTATGGACTGTTGTTAAAGCAGAGGGGATGGAACACAGTGGGAAACATGGGCCTGTCCCAACTCTTTTGAGATGTGTTGCTGCCATCAAATTCAAGATGAGCTTTTCATGAAAGAGTAAAATGTCTCACTTTCAGCTTTTGACATGTTTTCTGTGCTCTTTTGTGAATAAAATGTTGGTTTATGAGATTTGCAAATCATGGCATTGTGTTTTTATTCTGTGAATCTGGGGTTGTATGTAAAGATGTAGGACAGTGTTGCAATGAGATCATGAAAACCGAGTTCTTCGTTTTTAAACCAGAAAGTCTAACTTACTGAATGGCAGAATGTGACTTGTATCCTAAAGCACTTGTGAGCGGTCAGTAAGGCTAGAAAAGCTGTATATAAATGCCAGTCCAGTCTACCTCCTCAACTTTCTATGTCCACCATCCACCCCCACCACCCCTACGGCAGATTTGCATAATTGCAAGAATGATTGGCTCTAATTTGTAAGAGATGTGATCAAAGAGGCTTTGTGTGTGCGCGTACCTCTGTCCAAACAGCAAAGTAGACCTGGTCTCTGCGTCATTGTAAGCGGAAGGCGAGCAGCAAATGACCATGGTTGTCCGACAGTTTCCTCCCAGGGAGTCCTGCAGGATTCTGGTCATCTTACTGTCTCTGTATGGTATGTAGCTCTGAAGGATGAGAGGAAGCACACCTCGCACTTTATATTTTGGCATGCAACAGGCAACATCTTATGATGAAATTGCCTAGGATGCTCCTCCTGTGGCTTTGACCTTTGACCCCACAGTCACAATAATTTTATTAGATGTTCTGCCCGTCTTAGGTATTAACCACGCGGAAGTTCGGTAAAGATCCAGCAAACAGGTCAGCTCCTGCAGCGGTAAATTTGCTCTTTAATTTCCTTCACCCATCCTTCACATTTCCTTTGCCTATCCATGCATTTTAGAGTAATTCTCCTAAAAGTCCTATAGGTGTTTTCTCTGACAGCCTGGGCCTCATCAGGTCTCCAGATGCAACGGAAGGCAGAGGAAGTTTTACGGTCGGATGTGCTGCTCTGTAGAAATTATACATGGGAAATGAAGGAGATATGTTTACTTATTATTAACTGTGAGAAAAGCAGAGCTGTGAGGATGGGTACCCTTTACTTATTCTCTTATTCAGATTCTTGTTCATGCCTCTGGCTGCGCCTGGGTTTATGAAGGACATCCTGTGGATCTTTATCACTTCGTTCTCCCACAGAGAGGACATAACGTTAGGCACAGTGTGTCTCTGTGAGGATCATTTCTCATGACTAAGCAGAGAAGCCCAGATTTTCTTCTACCCAGCCACCTCCTCCAGCTCTTCAGGGGGGACACCAAGGCGTTCCCAGGCCAGCTGGGAGACAGGCTCTCCAGTGTGTCCTGGGTCTGCCCCAGGGTCTCCTCCCAGAGGGACGTGCCTGAAATACCTCACGTGAGAGGCGTCCAGGAGGCATCCTGATCAGATGCTTGAACCACCTCAACTGCCTCCTTTGGATGTGGAGGAGCAGCGGCTCTACTCTGAGGCTCTCCTGGATGACTGAGCGCCTCAGCCTATCTCCAGGGGTGAGCCCAGCAACCCTGCGGCGAAAAGTCGATTCAGCTGCTTGTGTTCATGATCTCGCTCTTTTGGTCTTTACCCAAAGTTCATGACCACAGGTCAATATAATTCAGCTTTTTTGACATGTATTCGGGATTTGCAATTTTGAAACAAGGGATAAAGAAAAGCGGTGGTTAGCACTGTCGCCTCACAGTAAGAGGGTCTGGGTTCAAATCCAGTGGCTGGCCAGCTTGAGGCCCTCTGTGTGAAGCTTGCATGTTCGTCCCATGCCTGCTCCTGGTTCCTCCCACAGTCCAAAGACATGCAAAGGGGCTAGGTTGATTGGCGACTCTAAATTTGACAATGGTTGTCTGTCTCTTTGTGTTGGCTCTGTGACGGACTGGCACCCAGTCCAGGGTGTACCCTGCCTTTTACCCTATGATGGCTGGGATAGGCTTCACCCCCCCACCGTGACCCAGAATTGGATAGGTGGAAGAAAATGAATGAATGTCTCATCTTACTGTTTTGCAGATAGATCGCATTGTAGATCAGCAGTTGCAACATTAAAGTCGATGAATCAATGATCATGATCCTAAATGTACCTTCAGCTGCTCCCCTGTATTCTCCCCAAGGGGTCACCACAGCAGATTGATCTGCATTGGTAATTTGGCAGAGGTTTGATATTGGATGCTTTTCCTGACGCAACCCTCCATGGCAAGAGGAGCTTGTGTCTCCACCTGGAATTGAACCAGTGACCTTTCATTTGTAAGGCAAACATGTAAACCACTACACTACAGGGACACTAAATAATGATTGCATTTCCTTTAGGTTTTTTAAATATATTTTGGTTATACAGCTCGTGCAACATCACAGGATTATGGCTTTTACTGAAGTAAAAAGTGCAACGAGCCTGGTTCTGCCAGAGGTCTCTTCCTCTTAAAAGGGAGTTCTTCCTTCCCACAGTCGCCAAGCACTGCTCATAGGGGATTGTCTGACTGTTGGGGTTTTCACTTTAATCCTTTAATCCTGTCTGTGTGGAGACAGTGAAGGCCTACAAAGACCTCCACTGTCCACACTGACAATAAACTGGACCTCATTAAACACACAGAAGACATCTGCAAGAAGGACCAGACTCATCTCTATCTTCTGAGATGACTCTGGTCCTTCAGTATCTGCTGGACGATGCTCAGGATGTTATATGAGGACACTGTCCAAGTTAAGGAGAATATTGGACAATCCTTCGCAGCCTCTCCATGACATGCTGGACAGACACAGGAGCACGTTCAGCAACAGATTCATTCCACCACGATGTGTAATTATTTTTTTAATCATATTTCTTACCTCTCAGATTTATACCTGCTGCCTTCCAGTTTACATTTATTTAAATGTGACGAGTGTCTGCAACAAATTACAGTGTCCGATTAATAAAGTGTTGTGATTCTGGACCGAGGAGCGCTGAAAACCGACTCACCGAGCCTTCCGCCAGAGCTGAAATGACGATTCCCAGTGAAGACAGGGACTTGTTGATCATCTTGGCTTCATCCAGCACTGTACCCTCCGCTCCGGTTTTGCCCACCTTCGAAATGCAACAAACAGCCGAATTTATCCAGTGAAACTGTAAAATACACAAACACTGCAGTCGTGTGACACACCCTGAGTCGTCATTACAAGTTAAACAGAACAAAGATGATGATGAGGTGTAAATTATTAAGCAGTCACAAGGGGATGCGAAATGAGCTTAATAAAAGAAGGTTGGTAAAGCGTGTTAATGGCCTCGCTGGAGCTTGGAGCCATCGCTGGCTTGTTAACAGCTTACTGATGGAAGACTGCCGTAGCGTCCCCCAATGGAAGGAAGCAGCAGCAGGAGAGTGTCATTAAACTTTTATTATATGGATCCATTTAATACAGACAGACTGTGCCGCTAGGGAAAAGGAGGGGATGAGACTAAAAGAGCTCCCCACATCCAGAATTTAAATTTTAGGCCTGGTTTCTACTCTGTTAATTTGAAAAAAAAACTGCTACTTATCCAGTTCAAATGGAAGGTTAAGAAGCAAACGGTTCTGAAACTGGAAAGAAATGCATTCAGAAAGGGAGCGGCAGACGGGAAGGAGGGGGCAGAGAGAGCCGTACTTTCTCACTCCCGGCCAGATCGACGAGGTACAGCTTGCCGGTGAGCTTCTGTTCCGTCTTGCTGTTTTCCTGCTTGATGTTAATGAGGAAGATGCTGTGGCTCCGGGAGCTGTGCTCGTTCATGTCTGCGACGCACAAAAACCACGGGGTAGCTCTGTCAGTGAGTTGAAAGTGTACCATCGACTTCCAAAATAACACGTCAGATTTTATTTTTGACACTGAACACTGTGTTTTGTGTTGCGACCTGTCATTTAAATGCTCTGTAAAGAGTCAAAGTTGGTGAAGTGAAATGAAAAGCAAAAAAAGCATTTTCAAAAATTAAAAAAAAAAAAAAAAAAGGGGGGGGGGGGGTTTTTTTTTTGGGGGGGGTGTGGGGGGGGGGGGGGGGGGGGCCGTCTTCC
>VUQH01004311.1:0-12715 GCA_015106775.1 Etroplus canarensis | reverse complement strand
TGGTTAAAAAAAAAAAAAAAAAAAAAAAAAAAAAGGACATTTATACATATTTTCTGTTTTGTTTGCTTTTTAAATAGTATTATTCATTTTTTACGTCTCATAGCTACAGCAGAGATGGGAAGTGTGGGAAGAAAAAAGGAGATGAACTGTGGATGTTGCACGGCACCAGCGTGTTCTCACCATTTTTGCGCTCATTGAGCGGAGGCAGGCTCTGTGTGGGCTGCAGCGACAGCTCCTCCATCTCATGGGTCACAGCCTCGCTCTGGGGACTGGGCACCAGTAGATTTGACATCCCGCAATCCCCCTCTGCTCCTAACTGCCCCAGGGAAACCTGGGGCTCCATCCTGCCTCAGAAGGGTGGGGTGGTCGGGGAGTGTCTGAGGCAAGCAAGCAAGAGGGGTATGGGTCACCGTCCCTTTATGTTACGTCTCCCTGCTACCTGTGAAGATACAAGAGAAAAGAAAGTGATAATGAGGAGCAGCAGTTACATCTAGTGACTTTAACTCCTCAACAGGAGGAACGCATCACTCAACGCTACTCTGTGGGCTTCTCGAAAACAACAGTAATTTAGAATAATAATCATCATTCTGCTGGTATGACTACTTCATCCAACTGGTGAAATGTTAGGGATGGCATTTTATTTCAGCCATCTGGAAGAGCTCAGTCCCAGCCCAAATTATTCATTAAACCAGCCGGGTTAGCCATTATACTGAATAATCACTTCAAACCACTGCTCAAGAGAAACAACGCCAATTTGTGCATGAATGTTCTCTCTGTTCCGACAGGCTTCATAATCTAGAGTATGACGTCGTTGCGGTGGTTTCAAACAGAGGGAACGGAAACATTTTGGGGAGCAACACAAACAGTTTAGTATCCATGGCGTCCCAACAGTCTGCTCAGTCTGAGCCATTTATCGCTCTCCAGCAGCACCCAAATCTATCCATTCCAGGACCTAAGCACTCTTTAATAACCATCCTGATGTGTTGCTTTTGGCTAGGAACCCCTCTGTTCCTAGGGCTGCCTTTTCTTCCCTGCAGTGTCAATGGCATCAGCGAATACAGGACCATAGGACATGCAATAAATGCTCTTGCAGCACTTTACTAGTGTGTTTTCCTTGAAGATCTGTACCAATTTTACAGACCCACATCAAGAGTGTCCAGCTGGCATCAAGTACTAACATGGGAGTCAATACCAGTTCACTTGACATTTATTCCACGCTGAATGCAGCGACCACTACAAAATTTCCCCCACTTGCCAAAACTTGGCTTCCAATCCATCACCACTTTCTGCCTCTTAAATGATGATTACTTGTTATTAGAGCACCCTGGTTCAGAGATAATTCAGGCCTTAATAATCAGCAGTTTAACCTCTGTGGCTTTCTGTCGCATAACTGTAAAAACAGAGCCACATCTTTAGACATTTATGCAGTCTCTGCTGTGTTTAAAGCTTATAGTTTCCAAGTCTTTGAAAACTGGATTTCACTTTGATAGTAGCTGTGTTTTTGTTTTTTGTAATGGGGGCAGGGGTGCATGCAAAAATAGTCACACACCTATATAATACTGTTTTAAGAAGCTACTCTACAAATGTGGTAAATGCTATATACTTTGTGACAAAACAAAACAAAACAGGGAAATATCGTCAACTGCATCTCCAGGCTCACAAAACGCCACACTCTGGACTCCAGATGCTCTGTACCTCCAGTGAGCTTGGCACAGAAGAACATTATTCAGTTCTTGTTTCCCTCTAGCTCATAGCTGATCTTAAATGCAACAAGGACTATATGTTGCCAGCTGCGTTCCAGGACAGTAGAGGTGTCCAACCATGGGACGACAGACTCGCTGGAGGAGCGGTTTACTGATATCAAGTACCACCAGAGCAGTGGCCTACTTGGGAAGCCAACCGGTAGGGAAACAAGAGACAGGGAAGGGAAAGGGGTTACTGGTTAGTAGTCACTGCATTTTCAAAATAAGAGTGAATGGAATATCCACTAGTAAAACTATCACAGACAGAGTAATTCTCTCAAGGAAATGTTAGAATGAGTCCTTAAAGGTGCAGGTTTTTAATATAACTGGACAGCCTACGCTAGTGAGAATTGTATATGGGAAACCCTGGGTTCTCTTTTTGTGTACAAAGAAGGTTGTTTGTCAATGAAGCTGACCTTCAATTTGTTCTTCCCTACAGGACAACCTTCCTTCCCTGTAGCTTGTCCACTCCACTGGACTTGCAACAAGAACTGCCACAGAAACACAAGTAACGCTCTGTTCTTGCTTAAGTACACATCCCATAATGCATAATAACTTCCCAAGCTAAATGATGCAAGTTTATCTGATTTACATTTTGACTTGGAATAAAGAAAATAAAAGGACATTCAGAAGAGAGTGAGGAATCTGATGAGAAAGTTTAAGGTTTACAAAGGCCTCAAACTCACATTCATATTTTGATCCTTAAGCACATTTAATAAAATACATTCCGTAGAATTTTGATCAATCTCTTAATGTATTTATGCTTCATATTTTGCTTTGGGATCCCCTCTAAGCTCATATTCAACAAAGTGCTCTTCATCTGAATTAAACATAATTTTAAAAAGTATTTTCCCCAAATAGGCGAATTTATTTATTTATTTTTAATTATATGCTCATCCCATCCTTTGCTGGCTGGGATGGGCTCCAGTCACCCCACAATCCTGAACTGGATAAGTGGTTATGAAATTAAATGAATGGGTGGTTAATTGGCTGGTGGATTTTTCCCCCCTAATTTCCTACGCTCCTACTAAAACAATTGCCTGTGCACAAATGGGACACTACTGCAAAGATCAGTTTTGGCGGTAATTGTATATCAGCTGATAATGAGCCCATTCTTACCTGTAGAAGCAGAAGACGAGGGACGGAGAAGGAGAAGTCTTGGCTAGTTGCTGCGAAGAGTCACACTAAGCCATTGAGTCAAATCTGGGGGGAGAAAGAAAAACAAAAAAAATCATGAATATAAATAAAACAGCAGCAGCATTTATTTTGTAATGGGCAACCACTGCTTTGTCATTTCCTTCCTTTACATCCAGTACATTGCAATCATACACCAAATTCAACATGATGCTTGTTTCTAAGGAACTCTTGTTTGTGTCCAGTCATATTGGCTGTAGGAAAATGAAGTAACAAGCAATTAAAAATGCCCAGAACTTGGACGGATGGACCAACAGAAGCACAGACCTCAAAAATGCTAGAAATTCTTCTAACCATCACACCAATTCATTACACAAAATTTGGCTAGGATCCAACAGCCCAGTAAGCTCCGACCATGGTAAAAAGAGTTTCATTAATAACTCTGTGTGACCTGGACCTTTTGACCCCACAATATCATAAATGTCATCTACATCTATCTGTCTAACAAAATTTGTAATGGAGGGACAGATCGACAGATGGGCAACCCAAAAACATAATGCCTCTGTAGGTGGAGGCCTAAAAAGGTTGGCTTACTATTAGTGTATTTTCAGACTACCTGATCACAGATTTTAAAAGGTAATACAATGGACAGAGAAGCCAGACTGGTGAACACTTGAGCCTAATGAGAAATCAGACCTCCAAAATAAGAAACCATTAAAAAAAATATGAAATGAGAATGCACACATACACACAGTGCACACAGAAACGAGGCAGTGGTGCTGCTTGCAAATGTGTTTGAAGATGAGCAGCAAATAAAACATGATAAGTACCACTTAAAAATGCTCCAATGAAAGTAACCGACACTCAACACTGCATGAAGTCTGGAAAATCATGTTCAAAGGTTTCACAGAAAACATGCAGCAGAATTATCTGCACAGAGACAAGAGAACCTAGCTTTAGTACAGCATCACACTGCAGTCAAAGGGAGAGACTAAGAATCAATCAGCAGCACACAGAAGCTTTAAGCCTCTCCAAGATGTATGCAAAATAGATAATTAGGATAAGACCATTGTGTCAATTTACTGACACTGCTAAAATAATAGTTTTGTGGTACATTTCTCATATTTCTCAGTTGTTGATGTAGGTTCTTCCCTGAAAACAGAAACAACTTAAATTTAGCCTACTTCAAAAGCCTACATGAATCCGACTACAAAATTTATGCTAGATGGATTTCACTTCACAAGAGGGAATGACAGCAGAGAACGGTAGGGGAGCATTCCAGCAGTCAGACCTCCTTGCCACGTGTGGGTACATGTTGAGTGAACAAGTGAATGCAAGAAAGAGGGAAGTGAAAGAGAGGGGAAGGGCCAAACAGCTCTCACAGCTGACGAGGGATTGTGGGATAAACATCAGCGCTGCCCCTGCAGAATCAAAGAGCAGATCCAGATGGCAAGTGCAGCATGTTGCTGTGCCCTGTTCTTTTAATGGTACAAGGCAACAAGCAGCATGTGCTTCATCAAAGGGTAAACTGCACTTCTCAAATCAAAAGTATGCTTAACATTAGCAAGCGAGCAGTTGCTACAAATGTGAAAGTTTTATTTTCCACACAGGTGAGGGATATGTTACATTTCCAGTCAGAGGAGTGCTGTAAAATTCTGCCAACAGACTATAAATAAAAGATGGACAGCAACTGTGATGCTACCCATTTGCTAGAGAAGTCCCAAGCCTAAGGCTGAGCAATTCTGCTGTAGTCATCTTGGTGCTTTAAAACCAAGTGTTCCTTAACCACAAAATAAAGCATATCCTGTTGTATGCTCCATTGGAGCTGGGCGATATGACCAAAATTTAATATCAAGATACAAGTCATCTCATATCATGATAACAATATAGATATAATGATATAGTACATTCAATAAATGCTAATAAACTTATAGTTTATATAATGACCAGACGGAAAGAACCGTTTCTTTATTTTTGTTTTTTACATTTTAAATTATATACTCAAATAAATGGCACTGATTTATATTTGATTATTTTTCTCCTTTTATTTAGAACAAGAGTGTTAAACTCATTTTATATTGTAGGCCACATACAACCCACAGATAAAGTGATAACTTACTAATAAAGAAAAACCACCTCCAAATTGTTCCCATTAGTTTTGGTATAAAGACATTTAGCTACGCATTAAATCCCTGAAATGTCTTTAAAAAAAGAAGTGCAATTTTAAGAATACAGCTTCTGCTTTTTAAAGAAGCGCCACTGTAGAAAAACAAAGAAACCCATGAGCACAGCTCATTGGGTTCACTGTGAGAAATAAAAGACTTTATCCTTAATTAAAAATGAAATTATCTGTAAACTCACTGAAAATGCCTTTTTTTTTACTGTGTAACCACCAGAAAAATATATTTTAATAGCAAAAGGAACTTTTCTGTTAATTAGAACACTAAAAAAAAAAGAAAAAAACTAATTTTCTTTTTCTCTTTCTTTCTTTCTTTCTTGATTTCTTACTGGGCTGTGTGAGAGGCAACAGGTCATGTATTTATCAATAAGAAGTCTGTAAAATTGATGAAAATAAAACTAAAAGGTATAAATCTATGCCCTCCTTATTTGAAATCTCCGTATTGTCAAAAGTTATCTGTTGGATCGGATTAGACCCTTTGGCGACTGGTTCTGACCTGCGGGTCATATGTTTGACACCCCTGATTCAAAACTTGTGGGCAAATGCTTAATAAGAATTTAAGTATATAAAATATTAAAATATAAAATACAACACTTTTAAAATGCTAATGAATACAGGCCTAACATAAATATTGCCGTATAAAAACTATAGGAGAGAATGAAGCCATGCATTTGGTGGCAGTGGTGGGATCAGCCAGTTTAAAAGGCACAGGTTTTTTTCTCTTCTTCTCTCCTTCAGTCCTTAACGAACTACGCAGAGAGGAGGAAGGAGTGTGAAAGGAATGAAAGGAGATGTACAAAGTCGGCAGATGGACTCAGGAGGACAAGATGGTGGAGAACATGAGGACTATGGAGCTTCTGGAGAGGTAAATAGCACTGAGGGCCAAGGTAAGGAGCTGACAATACTGGACTTTCTCTTCTTCGCTCACATATGGGACAGCAGGAGGACGGAGAGGCTAAACAGAAGGAGGAGAATGCGAGGCAAAAACACTGTTTTAAAGCACTTCAGCATCAGTTCCAACTATTACAGGTAGAAGTGCAGACTCGCAATTCTCCAGTGTCTGTATATCAGTCAGCTGAACCACCTGATCCGGAGCCTCTCGACGCTGATTCTTCTCTCCAAGGCAGTCTCAGTATGTCATCAGGTTGGTCTCCTTTTTTTGAGCCTAAATTACAAAAACTTACTAATGAGGATGATATTGAATATTTTTTAATTACTTTTGGTAATTACGTATGGCACTGAATTGTCAATGGCAAAAGAGTGACTGGGTTTTTCACTTTGTACCATTGCTTACTGGCAAAACACAGGGTGCATATTTACATATGGATGTTGATGACTGTGGATTATGATAAGTTTAAGACAGCCACTCTTTATAAATATATCAATTCTGAGACATATAGGCAGAGATTCCGCTTTCTTGAGGTAAACCTCACTGAAAGCCTTAAAGAGTTGTATGTGCGGCTAAAGGAGCTATATGGGAAGTGGATCCACCCTAAAGATAAAACAGTTCAGGAAATTGGGGAAATTATCATTCTTGAGCAATATTTAAGAATGTTATCTCCTGAGCTGCAGGTTTGGATAAAAGGGCATAGTCCTACTTCTGCTGCAGAGTCCACAAAGCTGGTTGAGGTATTTGTTGTAGCACGTAAAAAGGGAGAACCTTGGAGTTTTACAAGTTCCTCAAAGACCTGCTGCAAGTGTGAGTAAGACTCCTCAAAACCATCCAGCTAATGTGTCCTCAAAACCTGCTACCAGAACCCTAGTCTGCTATCTTTGTGTAATGGAAGGTCATACAAAACCTATATGTCCTGAAAACTCAGCAAGAGTAACTCAAATATGTTTTGTTTTTTGAAGTTGTATGGACTCTGAGGTAAAGCTGGACAGAGGATTAAAACTGACTTCTGTCAAGATTAATGGCAATACACAGAACACACTCATCGACTCGGGCAGCACGCAAGCTATGAAGTCAGAGGATCCTCTTCCGATCCTTAGTGCCCTGCCCTTCTATGATGCAGAACTGGAGACAGCACCTGGACAGTCTCGTAAATCCCGCATGCAAAAAAGGAGAGAGAAATTCCATCGCACCATAGCAAAATCACCTTTTGGTTCTGAGCCGGAAATGCCTTTAAAATCCTCATTAATATCATTAAAATGCAACGTGATGATCCGTGCAGACACTCGCATGCAAAGAAGAAGCGCTACTGCTGCTAACATTAGCAGCACTCAGTAAACTCATCTAATTGTGCATGAGTGTATCATTACACACAACGCAAAGTGCAGCACATTTCAACAATGTTTACAACATGATTTGGTTATCAAAAAATGGGATTATTGGTTTTAAATAATTCTTACATAGACTTATTTTTATATTTACCCAACTAGTAAATTAGTGGCCAGGAACATACCTAGTTAACAGTATGTTTTGCAACAACCTGAAATAAACAACAGAAGAATATCAAATGATGGATTTTTTTAATTTCATCAGATATATATCGTTAAATCACACAGCCCTGTCCTCCACTGTTACTCTAATGTGGACCATAATTTATAAAATGAGCATCTTGCTGTATTCAGGAATAGTTTGAAATAGCAATTCAGGCAACAAATTCATCGGGAAAATGTTTACTGAGGTATTAAAACAAGGCAGAAGTAGGGCTGTGCTCACAGACTTCTACCCCCTGTTAGCCATTAACAAGAATCTGCTTTTAAGGTACTTCTGCACTGGCTTCACAATTCAGACCCAGAAGCTAAATTCAACTTTTATATATAGTCTGTGAGTCTGTAACTGGGTGTTTGACATTTTAAAACCAAACACAGGCAACAGGAGGTGTCATTACAGATGCCCACACTGATGTCAATCATCAACAGTGTTTAGTGCAACCACAAAAAAAACATTAGCAAATGCGAACCAATCCCTTCACTGTCAGCACATACTGCAGATCTGGTTTTCTCTACATGTCATGCCAAATGAATGATGAAAGTCATTTCATAAAGGAACTTTGGACATCATTACGAAGGAATGGCCCTTTCTTAAATTTAAGCAGAATATTCTCAAAATTAGGGATGCACAGTACATTGGCTGAACATTAGTATGGGCTAATATTAGCTTTGTTGATGTTTACTGATGGCAGTGGCCAATTTCTATGTTTTGCCATTTTTAGTTATGACTCAGTATTTACAGATATGCCCTTTGAACTCTGGACAATGTTGGGAGAATTCCGGTCAGGATACAGACCACAGTTCTCCTCACATGTTGCACACAATATGAAATCGTGAGCTTCAGACAAGTTCTCACTACTGGAAAAACTCTGATCTGTGAGGGAGCTGTCTGGGTAGAGTGTGCAGGAGGCAGGATAAATGACACCCACCAGTTATGAGTAAATTCACCAAACAGACTTTACACAAGACAACTAGGTAGTTGAGACCATTTAATGTCTGATCTGACTGAACATGTGTGTAATGATTATAAAACAGTTTAGATATGCTTACTGTGAAGATTTCTTAGGGGAATAATTACTAACAAACAAACAAAAAACCCATCAGTTTTAGCTATTGGCCAAGTTATCTTAAGCATTACTATCAGCATAGAATTTCATAATCAGTCCTTCCCTACTTTAATAATACAGCAGCAGTGCAGGGTGTCAGTGTCACATAGATAATAAGAAATGTAGTTAACTTACATTTAAATAACTATATGTAAAGCCAGCAATGCGTTTACTCTGTCCAAATGCCACGGAAAAATAGCAGAACAGACACGTCCGATTAGTGAGATTACTAAAATTAGACAATGCGTGTAGAACAAGGAGCCAGTTTCTTGCACAAAAATACCAACAAAAAGATGCAAAGTGAGTGACAAAGCCATCCTCAGATCCTCACGCTCACTGAAGGAGCTAAAAATACATCCTCCTCATGAGACTTCTGAATGTTTTTACTTCTAGGACACTAAAACTCAAAAAGAGATCAGCTTGATGGTGCTTTCAAGATACTTTTCTTCATTATCAATGCTAATTGTAAATCTTAGTACACTGTGGTGCATCTCAGCTAAAACAAAATGAGCCATGGTGGATTTTAAGATCAACTAAACTAACATTGGCTTCAGGTTTTATTTTTTGTTTCACTATCTGCAGTGTGACAGATGAAAATCAACCAGTAATAATTCAAGTCAACATACTGTCTAGGCTGATGACATCATTAGGGTGTGCCTGCCACCTTAGGCTCTTATTTCTCTCTTTACAGCCTTATAAACGCCAACACACATGCTGTATAGGTGACATAATTTATGGCATTTTACTGGGAACACTTTGTTGATTGACTGTTTTCATACCAATACAAGTGAAAAAAAGACTTCTTAGGTGGAAAGCAGGATTCTAGATGTAAAACATTAAAGATAATTTTATAAGACAAGGTTTTCAGGAAAAAACAAACTGCTGCAGCTCAGCCCTATCTATTCAAAGCAGTAACAAAAGACTCTGAAAAGTAAGTCATGGGTCAACTTACAAATGGCTCTGGCTGTGGAGAATCCCAGTGATAACACAGCCACAAGCAGCTACACACACACATTCACATAACCAACATATAGAGATAACTGAAATTTCCAGCCTGGGTCCAAGAGCCGGTAAACTAAGAACAGTCAGCTCTATGACCACAGACCGTCTACGGTCTTTGACACAGTTGAGAATCTTTAAAGAAAAATATAACTACTTAACAACATCTTAAAATTAAATATGTTACACATATGAAACTATTTTTGCTCATTTGAGTATTTTGTAATCCCATATAGGATAGGCCTGATGTTTGGCATAACATAGCAACAAAGACCAAACTTAACATTTTTCCTTAAAGGTGTTATTTTTCATTGTGAAACCAGCTTAGAATTTCAACACAACAACATCATGTAGGTTGCATACAAAACACACAGCACGAGAGCCCCTCTGTGCCAGAAAACAGTACGAGCCTGTGGATTTTTGGGACTTAAATAGACCAGGTCTTGTTGGACAAAAATGTCGGCTTTTATCCTGAGATAAGACAGGAATTATGTCATCACTGTGGCTCATTCACCAGAGTCACAGACATACATGTGGCATAATTTCCTTCCTGGCTCCTTGGGGAATTTTGCTGAAAAGAGCCCGTAAGAATAAGCAGAAAACAACAAGGTCATAGTAGTGGTGGGGGGAAAAAAGATACAGTCTCATATTGTAGTATTTTTGAATGGCAATATTTTATCGATACAGGTATACCAAATATCCCATCATATAAATTGCAAATACAAATTGAACATTTTAGTACTAGAATAATGTGCCTTTGGCTGCTCCCTTGTATTCTACCCAAGGGGTTGCCACAGAGGATAAATCCGCATTGGTAATTTGGCAGAGGTTTTAAACCAGATGCCCCTCCTGATGCACACTCCATGGTGAGAGGGGCTTCTGTCTCCACCTGGAATCAAACCAGGGACCTTTCACTTGGAAGGCGAATGCATAAACCACTACAAATAATAAAATGCTCAATTCTTTTTCAGTCTACCTACGTAATCTACATATATTTTCAAATTCTTCAGTCGCTAAATGGGCTGCTCAACTTTTGTTGTACAAGCTGCACTGTTCAAAATACGTGCATATACTATACATTTAATGGCAGTGTTGGTCAAAAAGGTGAAAAAATGTGGTAAATCTGAATATATCACAGTATATTTTATTGCAATGTGTTTAAAATCGCAATAATATCGTATGGCGAGTTAAGTATCATGAGGTCTCTGGTGATTCCCACCTCTAGGTTACAGTGTGATGACACCTAACCTGCAAGGACGAATAAGAGACCATCATCATTAGGAACATTTACCTGCTTACAAGCTCCTCTTGTGTTCTGTCTGAGAAGCGAAGGAAGCCCCTTATTCTCGCGATCGAATACTGCTCTGGGAGGCTGAAATAAACAGCACAAAGCCTGCAGCCTTGCTGTGCTTCCTTCTCATGCAACCATATGCACAATGCTTAAGATTACGTGAATAATTCGCACTTTTCAGTGACATGCTGACTCCACAGAGCCGCCTCTGAAACAGCTTCCTGCCAGCCTATGAGTCACACACAGCCGGTGTGGCTTTGCTGCAGCACTACCCCTCTCCCTCTTTATTTTTTCACATCAGCAGACTGGGAGGCAATAAGAGAACATCCCAGAAGACCCCCCAAATACACTGCGTCAGATAGGATTACTTGAGAGGCTGGCCCGTCTGCCACTCTTTGACATTCAGGCAGCATCCGCACTACCCAGACGAAATGGCTAAACTACACTCACAATGCACAAGCGCCATACCAGCAAAGATATATTTTCCCTGGGGAAGTGTTATTCAGTGGCATGCCTGTCAGCATGCCACACCACGGCTCCTCTTAACGCAGTGGGTGTGGGATAAGCTAAAGCTGGCTAGCTACTTTAAATCTGACAGGTGAGTGAGCGGCAGACAGTGCCGACCGTAAAATACGAGGCGCCTCCACGTCCGCAGAAGATACATCCCCGTATGAGTTACTGTCCAACACCAGCTGTCCGCACTTTCCTTACCGAGCCGCGCCTGCTGTCTCGGTCCGCATGTCTCCTCAACAACAACAACCTCTTCACATTTTCGCCACTTAGCTTCGCTCCGGCTAAGACGGGCTAACATGCTAAAAACAAGACAGCGCCGCCCCAAGTCTGAGCTCTTACCGAACTGCGAAGGCTGGAGAAGCGAATCCATCCGAACGGCGGTTCACGGCGAGATATCCAACAATGTCCGCGGAATTATGTTGAGCGTTTAGGTTTTCTTTTTTTTTTCTCGTCCAGCTCTGAGATTGAAGTTTATTTCGCGGACTAAAATGGCTGCGACTGCTCCGGAGGTTTGGATGTAGAGTGACGTAATGACGTTGTCCGACGGGAAGCTCTGAGAGGCGCGAGAGAGGCACCGGTCAGCGCGAGAGCAGCTTAAAAACCGGAATCTCTGCGGCACCGTCAGGAACTTATCACTGAAAAACAAAATGTCACCAGGGGAAACATGTAATTTTGGTCTTGTGGTGTGTTTTGGTTGGGTTACATAACTTGCCACAGTGAAGCTCTGTAGACCTCCACTGAGAGGAGCTGGAACCAGCCCCCTGCAGACAGGGGCGTTTCCAGGGTTTTTTAAATGGGGTGGCACGGAGGGGGGGGGTCATAATATTTCATCATAATGAAAATCAGCATGCAAAACACTGGCTGTGATTGTTTTTAGGCTCATGTTCCGCCCTGTGTCAGATTCATTACATGAAAATTGTGCCTCACTTTAAAAATCATAACCATAGCTTAATAGTGCACAAATATATTCAAAGAACCAGAAGTAAATATATTCGTGATCTAGAATAACTTTCTGCAGAATCATATACATTATTATAACTTCATCAAAAACACTGAAGCCATCTATAAGAAGGGTCAGAGCTGTCTCTGTTTTCTGAGACGTCTCAGATCCTTCAACATCTGCCGGACGATGCTCAGGATGTTTTATGAGTCTGTAGTAGTTAGTGCCATCCTCTATGCTGTAGTATGCCGGGTGAGAGTAGCAGACACTAATAGACTCAACAAACTGATCTGTAAGGCCAGTAATGTTGTGGGTGTGGAGCTGGATTCTCTGACTGTGGTGTTAGAAAGGAGGAGGAGGATGCTGTTCTCT
>VUQH01004310.1:0-11414 GCA_015106775.1 Etroplus canarensis | reverse complement strand
TTCCAGCGTGGTACTGTAACAGGATGCCACCACTGCAACAAGTCAGCTGGTGACATTTCTTCCCTCCTAGATATTCCACCATCAGCTGTAAGTGGGATTATTGCAAAGTGGAAGCATTTAGGAACCACAGCAACTCAGCCACCAAGTGTCAGACCACATAAAGTTACAGAGCGGGGTCACCGAGTGCTGAGGAGCATAGTGTGGAAAAGTGTCCAACACTCTGCTGACTCAGTAACTGCAGTTCCAAACCTCCTCTGGCATTAACATCAGCACAAAAACGGAGCACCGGGAGCTTCATGGCCGAGCAGCTGCATGCAGGTCTTACATCACCAAGCACAATACCAAGTGTCAGATGGAGTGGTGTAAAACACACTGCCACTGGACTCTGGAGCAGTGGAAACATGTTCTGTGGAGTGACCAATCACACTTCTGCCTCTGGCAGTCTGATGGACCAGTCTGGATTTGGTGAATCCAGGAGAACGTTACCTGTCTGACTGTAAAGTTTGGTGGAGGGGTTGTTTTTCTTATTTCCAGTGAAGGAACCAAATCTTCAGCTTCAGCTTACCAAAACATTTTGGACAATTCTGTGCTTTCAGTTTTGTGGGAGTATACCAACAGGCAGTTGAGAGGGATGCCATCAACAGCATGAGCAACTGTGGCTTAGGAGGTAGAGTAGGTCATCTTCTAACTGGCTTCACCAGTCTACGTGCTGAAGTGTTTTTGGGCAAGACACTGAACCCCAAATTGCTCCATATGATGAATCTGTGTGATATTTAAATATGCTTAAAGGCATAGAATAAAGTACTGTGTGAAAGTGTGAATGAGGCCTGTAGTAAAAACCTGCTTTGAGTAGAAACACAGTGTATGTTTACCAGCTGCTTTGATAGAATAATTACCAGAATGCCTTCTGTCAGTTCTTTGTGTTTTAGATACCTGCAACCATCAAATTCCACACGTCCTTCGTATGATGCATTTATTATTATCATGCCTTCGCCACAGAGCTTTAATTTTTCAGGTTGTCTGTGTATCCGTCTATTACAGATCTAGTTAGCACTACAGGAGCTGACTTGCTCTTTACCAAAATTTGTGAGGTTAATACCTATGATGGGTAGAAGACATGATAACATTTACAAAGTTGTGGGGTCAAATTTAAGGCAGCAGCATATGAACTGAGTTCTAGGAATTTCATTTTTCAGGTTTTTTTCAAAGATTTGACAAAATTTCCTTAAAGTGTTTTGAGTGGTCTGTAGGCTAGAAAAACGGTATATAAATGCCGGACCCATTTTCATTTCAGAACCACAGAAAACATGACTCAGGTCTTTTTGAAGGCTTAATGGTACTCCCCATGAGCTGACTTAGCATAAAACACATAAAGTAGGAGCGCCCCTTTAAGCTGTTATTAAGGTCAAGTAACAAACCCATTTCTGTGACATTAGGGAAAGACCGTGATTTGATTAATTAAGCCAGCGCTGAGGCCATCCTCCCATGATTATGAACAAAAAACTACTAAGTTAAACTTGTTTTGGCCTTCTTTCTTTCTCCAGAGCTTTCTTCAGACGTATAACTTGATATTGAGCGCTGTTTGATCCCAGATTTGCAGACTTTTTATTGACAACCACAAACTGAGCGGATTGTTGTCTGCTGAGTCTGAGCCGCAGCATCAAATCCTCCTGTTGTCAGCAAGGCTTTAGTGTCAGACTAAGAGCATTGTGCTGATAGGAAGTTAGAGCTGGGCACGCTTAGAATAGAGGGTTTAAAAAATAAATGATCTTGGCATAAACTGGTGTGTTATGTCAGCTTCCTCAAGATGATTTTGGATGCTTGAGGAATCAGACAACTATAAATAAACCTGCAGAGAGGAGTAAGTTAAGAGGTTTAAAATCCGCCGCCATGTTCCACTTGATAGCTTCCATGATTTGGTCTGTGATTGTCTCATTATGGGATCAGCATAAAGATACAGAAACACCTCCATCCTGTCCATCCCAGCCACCCAGAAATCCTGCTGACTACTGCTGAAATGAGGATGAAAGCTGCTGGTTTTCACTGCAGCCAGAAGAGAAACAGTGCCAGGAAGCAGTTCTGCACATTTTCATCAAGTTTTCTTCTTCTGTGGTTGTTTTTGGGCCCAGCTGAGGGCCTGTGGCTCAGGAGATCTTCCAATCAGAAGGCTGGCAGTTCAATCCTTGGCTGCTCCAGCCTATGTGCTGAAGTATCCTTGGACAAGATGCCAAACTGACAGGTTTATTTATTTTTAATATTTCTTACCTCTCAATTTGCATATATTGCCTTTCAAATTTATATTTATTCATATAAAGGTCCCTAACCATTGATACCCACTGCTGGTGTCTAATTTGAAATGAGCATGTTTAAAAAGCACATGTCAGAAGTATAAATGTTGTGTTCATACTGCTTCAGTTAAATATAGGCTGAACCCTGATACAGCTGGCTCCACATCAAGCCAACACTTTAGGTTCTTTTAAACAAGAAATCACTTTCATTTTAAATGTATGTGTTTGGACAGTTTGACTGCAATAACATTTTTTTACTGACCAAAGTTGCCAGAGATGCACTTATTGGTCAAGCAAAGGAGCTTCGAGGTTTGCCAACAGGTACCCACTGCTGAATTTTGTCCAGAGCCAAGTAGGCAGATTACCTGGACCCCGGAAAAATTTACACTGAGCCTCACTTCCACTGTCAAACATTTTTAACTTAGTTGCTTTCAAGTTTTCATAAAATAGTGAGTTAATTGTCTGAGTTCCTGGTGAGAATTACTCACTTGTATTGATACGAAGGCTGCAAGAGCTATCTGGAACAAAGTGAAGAGTAACAAATGAGGGGCTGAGTAGAACCATCTTAACCAGTCACTCTCACTAAATCTTTGCACCATTATTTTCTATTAATCTTCCCAGTTTTCCTCTAATCTTCTCAAGGCACAGCAGTCCAGCTCCATCACCCCAAGTCATGCCAAATAAGCCTTATCATTGTCTGTGCAGGCAGCTATCTTTTAATTGCTGCTCCTGACTGACCCATCAGGCTTTGATGATGAAACCATCATTCACAGAAACAATGGCGTACATATGTGTAGTTACTGCACAGTACAAAGTATTACATCCATAAATATGATATAGGTTATTTTCATTTGATTTTTTTAATATTCTGGCAGTTTACAATGCTGCCTCAAGGCACTTTTATTGTAAAGAAGGAACCCTCAGAATACAGCTACGACATGACTGAGCACTGTGCAACTGTGGGTCAGAAGAACTTCTTTTAATGTGAAGAGAGCTCAACCAGAATAAGGCAGTGATCTATTGCAACAGGTTGGGGGTGATGAGAAAGAGGTACAATACCTCTAAAAGATATTCACCCCCCTTAGATGTTTCATCCTTTCATTGCTTTAATAAATGAAATCATGGTTAATATAATTTGGCTTTTTTAAAAAGAATTTGCAAAAAAAGCTTCTTTCATGTCAAAGTGCAAACAGAGTCTCACAAACTAACGTTAATATATAGTGTAAAATAAATATTTGCATAAATATTTCCCTTTTAGGCCAGTGTGGACATGTCTCAATCAGGCTGGACATCTGGACATTGACATTTTTCTACATTCTTCTGTACAAAACAGCTCAAGCTCTGTCAGGTTGCTCGGGGATCGAACATGAACAGTTGGGGCTCATTGTCTTGCTGGAAATAAATCTTCTCCCAAGCCGTAGTTCTCTTGCAGACTGAGTCAGATGATCCTCCAGGATTTGGTGATATTTTTCTGCATTCATGTTCCTCTACCTTTACAAGCCTTCCTGCTGCTGAGAAGCATCCCCAGAGCATGATGCTGCCACCACCATGCTTCACAGATGGCGTTTGTGGAGATGTGCAGTGTTTGGTGTTCAAACATCTCTAGTCTGATGGACAAAAAGCTCAGTGTTTCTCACACTGGACCAAAGAACCATCTTCCAGTTGACCTTGGAGTCTCCCATGTCTTTGGGTGAATTCCAGGAGTGATTTCATATGAGTTTTTTTCAGCAGCGTCTTTCTCTTTGCCACTCTCCCATACAGCTTGGACTGGTGAAGAACCCGGGTAACAGTTGCTGTATGTACAGTCTCTCCATCTGAGCCACTGAAGCTTTTAACTCCTTCAGAGTGGTCGTAGGTGTCTTGGTGTCCTCCCTCACCAGTCGTCTTCTTGCCAGGTCATGACCATTATTTGATTTATTAAAGCAGTAAAAGGCTGAAACGTCCAAGGGGGATGAATACATTTTATAGGCATTTTAAATGCAGTTACCAAAGTTGCTGTACTGGATGATAAATCCACAATTTTGAGAGATTAGAGTGAGGATGGTTTGGTTTGCTATAATTGTTGTATTTCATTTCATTTTACAGAATTGAACCTGTAACTGATTTTAAACAAACACTTTTGACAGTCTCTAATCTTCACAAATTGACAGAAAGATCATCCAACCCCCAGTGCGAAGGAAAGGAGGATTTAAGTTTATGAATGTCTTAAATTTAGCAGGGGAAATGTCCGTCCAGTCAGCAGAGGCTTAATGCAGCGTCTGAAACCTCCACAGGGCTGACAGGAGCAGAGGGACTCAGCAGCAGACGTAAAGCTGCTGATCCAGGCTCAGCAAAGGAGACACACCATGAAAAATGACTTCACTTCGCAAACACAGCATGAAAAAGAAGTGTGATTTGGTCCAACTTAAAAACAAACTCTCTTTAGCCCCTACCCAAGATAATTCTTATATAATGTTCTCAGTGACTGTGAAGACAAACTTGACTCTTATTTAACAGTCCTCGACATGCAGAAACTTTGTTTGCAGAGCTGGAGTGTGAAATAAAAGTCAGCAGTTTGAGGATGAAGCTTCGTAAGAGCTGTGATGTTTGATACGAAGTCGTTATCTGTCCAAGCTTTGATGTCAGCTCAGATCCAGCAGTGGAGCTTTCTATCTCTTTGAAGCGTCTTAGTTTTAACAGGAAGAAACCGAGGCTCATTAATGCTTCGCTAATTCACAGCGCTCCTCTGATTCTGCGGCTGATGAATGATACTAATGAGATTTTTTCTTGACTCTCCAGAGACTTCTGATGTGCGAGACTGAGCGTTCCCAACTCTGAAAACACTGGTGGCTCACATGGACCCACGGGGACCAGTCTAAACCCCTGAGAGCAGTTCATTGTTTGGGCCTTTTTAACTTGATTTATTATTGCTGTCTTGTAGGCTCACATGCGGTAAAAACACAGAGCCATGGTTAAGGGATTCAGCTGATGAAAACTTTTGGGGTTAAATTTAAAAGACAAACGTCTGGATTTGAGGGTAACTCTGGCTCAGGAGGTAAAGCAGCTTGGCTCTATTCCTGGCTCTCTGCCCACATGTGGAAGCATCCTTGGCCAAAATAATGAACCCTAAATTGCTTCTGATGCATCCATCAGAGTGTGTGCATATCAGAAAACACCTAATGGCACAGAAAAAAAGTTGTGTGAACGTATTTGTGACTGTGAGAATGAGGCTTGTAGGAAAAAGTTCTGTGAGCTGTAGAGTTATATAAGAAACAGTCCATTTATCATTTATTTATTTGTCTCCATTAAAATGCAGGACACTGAATACATAATTGGTTAATTTTGTTATTCTGAACCATAAAATCATCTCACAGAGATTTTTGTCAAGTAAAGACCCTATAGAGAGAACCCCAACAGTCCAACTGTCCCCTGTATGAACAAGCACTCGGTGACAGTGGTGAGGAAGAACTACTTCTAAAACAGAAAGCTGGTTTTCTACTCTCACTCCAGGGCATGCATTGGGAACAATGCAAACCACCAACTTTCTGGTTAGAAGATGACCCGCTCTACCACCTGAGCTGCCTCTAAATGTAACAAGTTTACATTCTCACAGGAGCAGTAAGTGTGTACTACATTACTGCACGGGTATGTGGCGTGATCCAAAAGTCTCAGGGCCTGATTTAAATTTAGCTAACATCCTGTTCGGAGGATCATTGCTACTCAACTACAAGCAAGTGCTTTTCAGTTGACCCGTCTGCAGTTTCCAAGCCTGAAGGCACTGTGTCAGGTGAGGTGCACCGACACTTCGTCCCCAACCAAGAAACTGTCAACACAGTTCCACTGAGGCGTCTGAGGGACAGCACGGAGGGGAAACGACCTGAAATGTGGCGCCAGCTCAGGACTTAAATTACACCTCACAGTCATCATCTCTAAATGTACGGATGATGTGTGCAGCTGTGCATCTAAACTGAATAACTTGGGTAGGGAAAATGAATGTGAGTTTGTTTATCCTGCTGTGCTGACATTTATTTGACTAAAATTCAATTTAGAGCCTTTTTGTTGCTTGCTACTGACTGATAAAACTGTTGTTCATTTTTTCCTGTTTTATGAAGCATAACAGAAGACATTTAAGAACCCACAGTGTCAGAGCTGGTATATGAGTTTCAGGTGGTGCTGATGTGCACACTGAAAAACACTTCAACAAGCGTCTTTAATTGGTTTAATGAATCATAAGACAGAAATGAAAAAAAAAAACTGTCCATACTGAAAGACGTGCTCTGCAGAGCCTAGAAACACTCCTGCTCACTGGAAGAAGATTCTGTAAAATTATTCTTAAAACTTAAATTCCTGTTTCATCCTTAAGAGTGCCAAAGTTCCTCAGATTGTTTTGTAAATGCTGGCTGGAGAGTGATATTACTGAGAAGAACATGTCAGGAACCTCTTCCATCCTCTGTCCTCCTGTTTCCTCCTCCTCAGTGTCTCCTGTCAGTCTACAGCCTGTCTGAGCCTCCTCAACACCTCCTCTGGACTAAGAGAGCAGTCCACTCTGATGAGTTTGTCTCTGGACCTGGAGCCCTAAAGGACATGAAAGATATGATACAAAAACATAAACCTCGTTGCTGTGACAGTGCAGAACTGGGAGGCCCCAGCATGAAAACACAGCCAACAATTCTGCACAAATCACATGTTGAACACCTTTAACATGCAGCAGGTTTCCAACAGCTCATCAACACCTCAGACTGCTTCAGAACAAAAGAGGAACAGCCCAGTGTGAGTATGCTGTTCGTAACAATACATGCATGTATGCTGCAGCTTAATGATTTGAGAGCTTATTGGAGCAACGTGTCCAGCACGTCATGGAGAGGCTGTGAATGACTGTCCAATACTGTCCTTCACTTGGACAGTGTCCTCTCTGACAACACTGTCAGAGAGTCCAGCTCCACACCCACGACGTTACGGTCCTTGCAGATCAGTTTGAGTCTGTTGGTATTTTTAGTCCTCCACTATCACGTCATGTCCGCAACCAGTTCTTTAGTCTTTGTCACATTAAGCTGCAGTTGGTTCTGTTCACACCGTGTGACAAAGTTGCCTGCTGTAGTCCTGTACTCTTCTTCGTCACACTCTGATACATCTTGTGGAGGAGTGCTTTGGTGTCCTTTGTTACCCATGGCTCGCTGTTCAGAGAACACTTGACAGTCTGGTTGATGGAGTAAGTGCAGAGTTGGAGAGAAAAGTAAATAGCAATGAACACATTCACCGGTGTGTTTACCGTTTCCACCGTTCTTTCTTCAATCCCTGCAAAACCCCCCATCATGCAACCTCAAGCTGCCCTCAGAAAGTAACAGTGATGCAGCGCCATCTACTGCTGCCTGCTTACAGCTGCTTACATACACTTAACAGTGTACTGCAGGCAATTATTTATGCAATAATGTTCTAAAAAAAAAAAAAAAACTTTGTCCCAAAGCATCTAGCATTAAAAAAAAAAAATGCCAGAAGAATTCTTTCAAGTTTGCAGTAGAATTTCACTTTGGTCCACAGACTCAATTCACACATAAAAGCAGATCAAACAGCCGCAAAAGGTAGGAAACCCCCAAAAACACAGCACAATAAGAAACAGAAAACATGTAGGAATCTCTTGATTTGTATGTAAATTGTACATAACCCTGTACATGTATCATCTATCTATACACACACAGATAGGTGGCTAGGTATCGAGGGTTCTAGATCAAAAGATGAATATGAGAAGAGAGATCAGAGTTTCAGCTATTTTCCCTGGTTTTAAATACGGATATGTTAAACAACACAGAACAGAACACATTTTGGATCAAACCTAACAGTGTTTCTTGTTACCCAGATGTGTCATATAAGATTGATGGTTTAATCATGAAGTAGCCCTGGATATGTAGTAACCTTTATTTAACCAGGAAGGGAACTCTTGAGATTAAGAATTTCTTTTGCGAGAGTGTCCTGGGCATCTGCTCTCAGTGGAAACTTTGGCTTTCACCAGTGCAGACTGCATTTGTAGTTAAGAAGGGTGGACCAACATGAAGCCCAGAGAGCTGTCTATGGGAGAAAAGCATGCCATTCTGACGCTGAGAACAGAGGGAACATCCATCAGAAGGAAACGTTTCAGAAACACTGGATATAGCCATTACCACAATTTAGAATGTCCTGAAAAAGGAGGAAAACACAGGTGTGATGAGCAACAGGCATTAAACTGGCCGTTTAAGGAAACCAACAGCTGATGACAAATGGTGAGAGCAGTAAAGAAAAACCCCAAAATAAAAGTCTATGACATCATGAAAAACCTCCAAAGAGCAAAGGGTGAAATATCACTGTCCACTTTCCCAAAGAGACTTGGAGAACAGCAAAACAGAGCCCATACTGCATGAAAAAACCAAAAGACAGCCAGGTTAGAATTAGTCAAACGTCTAGAGATGAGCTACAGCAGGTCTGAAACAAAGGGACTGATGAGACAAAGAAGAACCTTTACCAAAGTATGGAGCAAGAAGAGACTGGCTCATGATCCTAAACATACAAGCTCATCTGTGAAGCACGATGGAGGTTGTGCCATGGCTTAGGCTTGCATCGGTGCTTCTGGAACAGGTCAGTCATTTTTATTAATTCATGATAGTAGCAGCAGAATGAACACAGATGATACCTTGTCTGATAATTTATGAAGAAATGCATCCAAATCAGGAGCAACTTTACTATAATCCAAAACACACTGCTACCTCAACGAAGGACTTCATCAGGGGGAAAATGGAAGGTCTGATCAAGTCAATTAGCAGATCTTAACCTAACTAAACATGCATTTGACCTCCTGAAGAGAAGACTGAAGGGAGCGACTCTGCCAAGGTAAAAGCCTTGAAAGGCAAAGAACCAATAAAGAAAGAAGAAGCTTGGGGGAGTCTGTGGGTTGCAGGCTGGATGCAGTTATTGTGAGGAAGAGATACACAACCAGACATGAAGTATGGTAATAGGGTGGTTTAATCCAAAATGTATTCTGATCTGTGCGCTTTAACATATCTAGATGTAAAAATCAGGGAATAAAAGCTGAAACTTTGATCTCTCTGCTCTTATTCATCTGTTCACCTCAAACACAGCAGTGCAGCAAATACTCATTCACTGGCCTTACTGTCCCATTACTTTTGGAGGGGACTGTACACCTTAGTATCTTTAACTACTGTTGGATAGTTCATCTTCTCAAATAGTCTTCATTTCTATTACTGTACATCAGGTGTGTTTTGTATACATTTATTTTTCTATATTATTTGTACATTGTATGCCAAATTTTACTTTTATTACATTTTTGTTAATGCTGTTTATACTGTGTACACATGATGTTGTGTACTTACTGCTGCATCAAGAGAATTTCCCAGCCTATCTATCTATGATACTTAAATGTGTACAGGGATCATTAATGCATACTGATGTGTAGTGTTAAATACATATTTAGTTAGAAGTGTATGAATATAGGTAACTGTGTAGAGGGATAATAAATGTCTACTGAGATATGTAAATGTGAACTCAAAAATGTAAATGTGTATGGTACTAGGATCCCTCTTTAACAAAACAATCAGGAGTTTTAGGAACCTTGTCGAGAGATATGTGACTTTTCTTCATGTCCAGAACTTCAGCCAGGTAGCGGATAAGCTCAGCGTTGGCCTCTCCATCTGTAGGTGGCGCTGCGATGGCCACACCCACTGCCTCTGCAGAAACTTCTACAAACACAGCAGAAGAAGGCAGCGTGATTTGTGTTTCAGTTTTTCATAGCAACAAACCTGTCATACACATAGAGTTAAGGGGACCTGTGATGGTGCTGTGTTTGGAGCCGGGCTTCGCGTGAACTGTTATGGTGACAGCACCACTTTTGCCTCGAGTCACTGGACCAGAAGCTTCTGCCTCAGCTGCTCCACCACCACCACCTGATGGCTGTCCTTTCACCTGGTTTAACAGCACAGAAGAGGTTAAGTCAAAGATTACTGGCCCTCTGCCTCTGAAACATCTACAGCAAACATTCAGACAGAGTTAGCTGAAATTATGAAGGGTTTGCTCACAAGTTTGAGCCTGTTCCTATTTTTCATATGTGACATGATCCAGACTGTTTATTTCTGACTGCATTCATCTTGTGACTCCAGGGCTGCTAACTCAGATACTTTTCATGGCATGAAAGGAAGATTTAGCACGACTCAATTAAATTAACTAAACATATTGTTTAAAAATCACCTCTGAATCTTTTCCAGATTTGACTGACTTTATATTGAATAGCTATTAACATGTGAAAGAACAGTGATTCTTCAGGTTCACATCAGATTCACTTCAATAAAGAGCCAGGCCTCCTCTTTCATTTGATCATCTTTACAATCTTATATCACAGAGGACGGTTCTGGGTCAGGTTTCCAGGGAGCAGATGTGGTGTCGTCCACAGTTCTTTCTGCTCTGATGGAAATGTGACACTTGCTTTTAGGGTGAAGCATGTGTATATTCAACCACTGAAACAAACCCTTATAGACTCAATTCAGTTCAATTAAATTTCAAGCAGCACTTGGTGACCCCAGCAATCAGACCAGCCCCTATGAGCAGCACTTGGTGACTGCAGGAAGGAAAAACTCCCTTTTAACAGGAAGAGACCTTCAACAGAACCAGGCTCAGTGAGGGGCAGCCATCTGCGTCGACTGGTTGGGGGTGAGGAGAGAGAGAAGACAGAAAGGAGAGCAGAGAGAGACACAGGCTATGGGAGACAGAAGACAACATTTAATGACATGCAGCAGTAACAAATAAATGCATGGGGAGTGAAAAGAGGTGGGTGGAGGAGAAATGCCCAGCACATCATAAGAAGTCCCCCAGCAGCCTAAACCTATTGCAGCATAACTAAGCCCTAACTATAAGCTTTATGAAAAAGGAAAGTCTGAAGCCTGATCTTAAATGTAGAGATGGTGTCTGTCTCCTGAAGACAAACTGGGAGCTGGTTCCACAGGAGAGGGGCCTGATAGCTGAAGGCTCTGCCTCCCATTCTACTTTTAAAACTTTAGGAACCACAAGTAGGTCTGCACTCTGAGAGCGAAGAGCTCTAATGGGAAAATATGGTACAATGAGGTCTTTAAGATAGGATGGGGCCTGACTGTTCAAGACTTTGTAAGTAAG
>VUQH01004306.1:2098-13708 GCA_015106775.1 Etroplus canarensis | reverse complement strand
AAGGTGTACAATTTCCCAGTTTGAACATTTGTTATGTTATCTATGTTCTGTTGTGAAGAAAATATTGGCTCATGTGATCTGAAAGTCTTTTATTTTTCATTTTGTTCAAATTTAAAGAACGTCCCAACTTTTCTGGAAATCGGGGTGTATACTTTTAAATGCTTTTAGTTTACCCACTGTGTTTTTTTCTTCACTGCATACATGTTTAGGTTATTTGCATGGGGCTCCACAATGCTGTCCGCTGAACAGACAAGTGGACGTAAAGACAAAGCATGTCGCTATGAAGTTTCTACAGAAATTTTGGGCCTGATTCTATTTTTTAAATCTTTTTGGAAATCCATCCATTTTCCTAAATGCTTATTCAACTAGGGCCATGCAGGGTCAAGAGCCTATCCCTGCTGATATTGGGTGAGAGGCAGGTACACCTACAGCATTGGTTAGAACAACCAATTAAGATAACATGCATGTTTTTGGATTGTGGGAGGAAGCCCCAGCACACAAACAAAATCCAGGGAAGCTGTACTTCAGTCAAGAACAGAGCGGACCACATGAGTTAATTTTTCCCCTTTTTTTTTAAGGCTCAATGATGTTGTTGGCCCCCAACAGGTATTTATAGAATACATCTATAGAGTTATAGATTTCACGTGCTAGATTCCCTAAATCACACAGGTTTAATAGGGTTTTGGCTCAGGAGTATTTGATTCTGAAACACAAATTTTACCTTTCAGAAACAATTGTGTGGTTAAATTCTACATAGTCTCACAAAAGTTTGTGTTCACACCATCGGACTGAGGCCTGTACTTTAAAGCAGGATTTGATGCTTGTCCAGGTAACTTCACTCTGGATTTTGAGTATTAGAAAAGTGGTCCACTTCTTACCGTGGTGCATTACTACAATAACTTATAGTGCAGGGCTAACCTGCTCCAGAGAACATTTTGCTCAAAATAAAAGATCAACAGTTATGAAACCACTGCTTACTGACCAATCACATTTCTAGAAAATAGCCATATCATTCTAGAAAGATCCCTCGGACAGTAAGAGCAAAGTTTTTTTTAAAGTCATCTGAAGTCTTTGTCTATATTTAATAGTCATGTGCCTCAATAACAAATAGATTCTTAGACACACCGTCATAAAATTTTTTCCTGTTGGCAGCAAGCAATTTTACAACTTTCTTATTGCGTATGCCTTAATACATGATGAATTAAATAGAGCACCTATTTGTACTTGATGATCTTATATCAAATTTGCATGTAATCTAACCCTATGTTTGAATTCTGTTTTTTTTTAAACATTTATTCTTTACTATCAAACCGTTGAACACCACTGGGACTGCAAAACTGTTTTACACAAATCTAAACATTATTTTAATGGAATATCATTTATAATACATCAGATTCTCCTGTGTCTTAACGACAAACCTGCGATACTCGTAAGTATTTACTCACAGTTGCCATTTTTTAACCGGCTTTCCTTATTGGCTTCAAAATAGCTTAAACTTTATGAATATATTAGTTATCTGCTTTTGCCAGATGTATAAATTATCACTGTGTGACAATACATATTGTTAGTGTGTTCATTTACGGCTATAAAGGGAACGGATGGCTCAATTCATAAGCAGCCACCAGGACCAGAAAATTTAAATGAGAAGAAAACATTACCTTGTGCAGCAGAAAAATCTACTTCTGGATGCGGTCTGGAAACGGCTGATATCCAACGAAGCTTATCGCTCCTGGAAAAATAAAAGAAGGCTTTATCTCATCTAAATTTTTATGATGTCGTAAGCACAACCGACACCTCCACCACTGTCTGAGTCTCTTACTGTGTGTCAGTCCTCAGAAGCAGGGGGTTTTTCCCCACGTGCAACCGAAACATGTTCTTCTGTAGCGAGTGAAGTTTGACACGGAAGTTTTCCACACGCAGTTCTGACACAGGACAGTAGTCAATTACAGTAAATTTTCCTCCCCTGGAAACAGAGAGAGCACAAGAAATTTAGACTGTGTAAAGAAAGCTGAGATCAGACTGAAAAGATGAGAACACAAAACTGTAGATATAAGGATAACTGGATGTAGCAAACAGGAATGAGAAATACTGCACTGCCGGTGATGGATTATTGTGTTTTAACAAAATATGTTTGTTCTCACTCTTTATGTAGTGAAAGCAGCAAGTAGTCATTGAATAGGTGCAAGTAAACACTTCTCTCTTTGTCCTTAAGAGAGAAATCCATCAGTTCAGTTACAGGACCTTCTCGAACCAATCTCCGAGAAGGACTGATCAGAGGAAAAGTCTGTAACAGAAACACACAAAAAAAAGCTGGTATTAGCATATTTTTATTATTTCAGAGTGTGAATCTTCATTTTTTCGCCATTAAATTAGTAGTCTGACTTCATGTCTACTAAACAGTCTGAAGCATTTAATCACATCTCTACAGGCCAAAAGGGGGCTCTAAATAGACTGATGAGTATAAAAATTATGTGAACCATATGCTATAGTCTTCATTGTCACCAGTTCTCAACCCAACACTATCATCAAAACACCAAATGAGGGAATATTTTTCAAAAGAGTGATGCTACACCCCTCCAGTAGATTTTCAGAAACCTATTGTTTTTTCCTTCAATTTGTCACTTGTCTAAATATAGCCATATTATATCAATTGAATCAGTTTGAATCAGTTGAGAGTCACACTGAAAATTACAAAGTGGCCCTTAAGTAAAATCTAGTAATTAGTTTTGGAAATTACTGGTGAAATTAGTGTTGTGCTATGAAAAGCAAAGTTGTATATCAACAGTGCATGATGTAGCATAAATATTAAATACAAAATCATTAAATATGTATATCTATGTGCATGTGAATCTATGAGATAAAATGTCATACATACAATAAATGTCAATTCAACAGTGGCTTTACTGTATGTACAGTTTTACGGGAACGACTATTCGGTCAGCTCTTTTGATTTGGACAGCTCTTGTAGTCATTACCTACCCTGCCCTCAAAGTCCACCTTAGCATTGAGAGAAACCAGAGACTCGATGCTCTTCATTTGGGAGATGCTGTCATTGCTCTCTTGAATCAGCTAGAGAAAAGAAAAATGAAAGGTAAAGCAATTTTTCAGTAAGTCAAAGATATTCAGACTATTTTTAATTAACTTTAATGGTGAAAAGAAGGTGTTACTGTACCTTCTCCAGATGTTTTAGAGCTTTGATGGCCTGTGTTGCCTCTGCAGTACCTGGGGTTGTTCTCTTTACAATATTCTGGACAGAAACAGCATGTGCATATTTAGGTCAGATAACAGCAAACAGAACCAAACATCATCTTTAGGTGTTTCAGAGAGTGTTCATACACACCTGGACTAGCAGCTTAAGTCTTGTGATCCTTTGGAAGGGAAGCACGAGGAAGGAACGAAGAGGAAGCCTCTGACAAACAGGATTCCTCTCAAGTTTCTCTACAATCTGCTTGAACCTTGGATTCTTATTCCTGAAAAGAAAAAGAGAAATTTTATCCTTAGTAAAAAGAATATAGACAAGAAATTATAGAGCCCTACTGGTTTTCACTGGCTCTATTACCACAAAAATAATCTCCCTAATGGAGGAAACACACAGCTTGATTAAATGACTTACATGAGTCTCTGGTAGGTTGCATCCTGATAAGACTGGTTGGTAAGGTAGGGCACATAAACCTTTTGAAAGCGGTGACACTGCCAAGCAATGATATCGCACACTGTAAAGTGCATGACGTCCGATTCCACCCGCTCCTCCAGCTTTGATAGAAAACTAAAACCAAAATAATATAGTAGCATTTTTAAACTCAGTGCGCTGACAGAATTGTAATTTTGTATCTGCAAAAAACAAATAGGGTTGGGAAGATTAAGTCATCATAGGAAACTATCACAATATATTATTCACTATAATAAGGTATTTATTAACTGTAACTACTAAAGAAAAAATAGGAATTATGCATTTGGTAACAGAGCTTCTTTTTCTTCACTGCAAGTTACGTCAACTTTCATTCATTCTACTCTAATTTGTTTGATAAGCTCCACCATGATGAGGCTTAGCGTAGTAGCTCTAATTAGTCAATTTCAAAGGAGAGTCTGATCATAGTGAATGCATGTCTTTTTAATAAAACTATCACATTTGATAGTTGTATTGCAAGAGGGAATTGTATAACATATTACTGTGAGGATATTTTGTTCCACCCCTAAGCACAAAAAGGTTCCATAACAAATGTTCAAAGCTAAATCTAAATGATAAGACTTTAATTTAAACATAAAGGTAGTAAATGTATAACTTTTTCTGAATTATGGTTCTGACCTGTGGCTAATGGCACGAACATCAGCCAGCTTTGAGAAGAGCCAGTTCTTGTCCTGAGTGGTCAACAGTGCCTCCAGCTGTTTAGACTTGACAAAGTATTCAACAACAATGTCCAAACTCCGACAGTAGGAGGCCTCCGAGGTAACAACTTCAAATCTCACCTTGAAATCAAAAGCAAAAATGAGAACGGTAAGCAAGTGACAACTACACACAGAAGTGGCAGCTAATTGCCATACTGCTATCAGTCAACTAGAGGCTGGGAAATTTCCATTGGGCATCATTTCACAATTTCTTATAAGGTTTACAACAGAAAACAGACACTTCAGGAAAAATGCATTATGTAACTGAGCCTTCTGACAAGAAACACTCTGCAGCCAAAAGAGAGATCATTCAAAGGGGTATTCTGGGATGCGGCAAGAATACTTGGCACGATTTGAGTAGGTTAAAGTGTAAGGTAATAACAATGAATAACTGATTCATGTTTCCCAGAAACGACCATTAAAAAACAGCTGTTGTAAAACATAGTTTAAAGGAACATAAAGGAAATAGAAAAGTAAAAAGTGAATCAACAAAACTTTAAGAAAACCTAAAAGGGTAAAAGTCACTAAGGGTAGACAGCCATGATGCAGCTGGATGAGTCTAATGAATTTCACTCAGGCAAAAATGTTGTGCCAGTTTTTTTTCCTCCAGAAATTTGGATAGACTTTTACACTCATTCTTAACATTTACAACACAAAACCTGAACAATTTCCCATTGAATCAAGATTAAATTTTCTCTAAAAATATAAAACAGAGTAAACATGTAGGGAAAGTCAAGAGATAACTGTCATGTAAACAATTGCTAGGAAGATAAATCATCTCAATCTGTCTATGCCCTAAAAAAGTATTTGCATATATAAAGTGATGAAAAAAATTACTTGGTGTTATTAGTATTTTTATGGAAAATTAATGGCATAATACTCTTGCCCCTGGGAAATTATTAATACATGATATCCAAGGAATATAATGCCATGAAATAGTGACCAGACTTTCAAAAGTGCAGTAAGACAATGTTACCTCCTGAAGCCGCCTCTGGTCTTCCGTGAACTTCTCTAGCTCCGCACTATTCTTGACCCCTGGCAGATCTCGCCACAGTGAGGACAGTGAAATAGATAGATGTGGAGAAGAGGCTCTACGTTCATTTCTGGGGGGCTCAGGCAGAGGCAAGTTTCTGGCACTGGTGATGGAGCTTGTGTGGGACAAGGTGTGGCCATACGTTACTGGAGGTAGTGGAGGAAGAGGTCTGCGGGCAGGAGTCGGTGAGGGAAGAGGAGACTGTGTATTGTCCTCACATACAGAGATGACTTCAGAGCGAGCCTGGCGTAGGATCTCCTTATTCTGTACTGCCTCACTGTACTGCTGATAGAGCTGTGCAGCATCTGGGGGAAAGAGAAGAAGTAAGGCAAATAATTAAAGACAACAGGAGAGAAGAGGGAGAAAAAGAAGGCTGAAAAATATAGAAAGCAAATGAAAGAAGACAAACAGAATTAGCCGGGAGGAAGTGTTTGCATTTATCATTCCCTTTACACATACTTCTCGGAATTCAAACTTTCAGTAGCAGCTGTTTTCCCCTGAAGTTAGAAAATAGAAATGCTTGCAGAAACCTGCCTGTGACTTGCACAGGCGCTCATATATACAGTACATGCGCAAACACGCTCATGCCCTATTTCTCGAAATTTCAATATGAACCACGAGTCAAGAGGACAGGTGCTGTTTTAGACTGTTTAGAAATAATTTGTAAACAATGTAAGGCACCAGTAAACAACACAGAAAATGTATGTCATCTAAATTACTAAATCAACATGAACTGAGTTAGGCAAAAACAGTTGCTGATTTTCTGCTTCCAGAGAGGTGAATCACACACTGAAGGGAAATACTCAGTTGCATCACACTTTTCCTGACCGTAAAGCATTTATGACAAGAACGCACGTCACTTTGTTGCTGACAGTCCCTTCTCATCATTCTTAGGATTTATTCTGTAATAAAACGCCCTCTGATATAAATTAAGTCGAATGCAACACCATATCATAAAAATATGCAACAGAAGAGTTGATATGCTTGATTTGTCCATAAATAATGCAATACTTCTGAAGGTGCAAAGGAGCATAAATAAAGGTAGAGCAGAGATACTCACTGAAAAACCTTGAATTCCTTTTCCGTCTTTCTATTGTATCCAAAACATTCCTACAGTGGCATGAATGAAAAATAAATATTAGAAATGTGACATTTATTAAAAAGGACTGACTAAAATGGCCTGAAATTGCCTTTTAATGTGGAGCATCTGCATAAATGAGTAAACATAGGACCATATTAATTGATTCACATTTTCAGTGACCTTTCCAATAATATAAAACTAAAGCTGTCCCTCCAAAAGACAAGCCAATACTGTTTTTATCATCAAGGACATCAAACAAAATGTTTTTAAAACATTTTAAGGTCCAGGTCACAGCTATAAAATAATGTGTTGGATCATATCACAGTCTGACATATAAAGGCACAAAATGTGTAACAGCATCACTCACCTCAGCTCCACTTCTCCCCAGCTTTTGCTCCGATCATCTTCATCATCTGGAATATGAAAGTAGTCATTCGTTGAAACATTGTAAAACAACATATCACCCGTCAGTGAAACACGCAATCTGGATGAACAAAAAAACGGATTAAATAAATACATTAAATATTTGTTAGCTGACTTAGTATGCCTGCTATAAAAAATATTAGAGAAGCGATTAATGTTTCCAAAGCATGCTCCTTTTGTGTTGTGTCTCAAGACGTGATCAACTCCAGCTTTTTAACTCATGCTGTGGGTTTTCCCGTGTACTCTCCACCATCACTTATCTCCACCCACTACCTGCAAACAACACTGTGACGCAGATTCCAGTGTAAGTATTGACATGTGTTATGATCACTGCATTGATAACATTCACTGATGTCTGCTCATGATTTTGAGGTTCCTGTGACTGATGTGAAAATTAAGCAAAAAACAGTAAGACCACAAAACAGAGGAAATTTCAAGATAACTGTGATTCAAGTACAGGAACACACGCAAAGAATTTTTCATGCATAATCAGTGAGTTCATTTAAATTTGATTTCCCCTGAGGCCACGCTAGTTAGAAATATGTCACCTAATTAACTGATTAAAATAATTTGCAATGTTGACTGATTTCAAACAAGAGAGTAGTTTTTTGTTTTTTTTTTTAAAGTAAAAGCTGTAAAGCGAGGTAATTATGCAGCTTTTCTGAAAGCATTAGGACTGATTTGAGTAGACAGCCACAGTGGTTCCATCCTCAGTCTTCTTTCTTTACCTGATGTAGGGAATATTCTGGTTCTGCGATCCCTTCCAACACCCTCCTCTTCTTCCATGGTTGCATTTCTTCTTTCAGTTGTTTTACGGATTCCCCTTCTTCGTAATCGAGCTTCAGGACCCAAATCCCGAAAACTGCAGGTGCTCGCCAGATTCACTGCTCCTCTTTCTGCCGCCACCTCTCCCTCTCTGTGATCTGTCTCATTTGCTTCTTTAACTATCATCTTTGTCCCCTCCACTGGAGTACCCCTCTCTTCAAGCCCCTGTCCCTGCCTTTCCTCTTCACTTTCATCTTTTTCATAATCCAGCTCCTCGCTTCTACTCTCCCTAGAGGGGCTGAGGAGGTCAGATTCAGATTCATAATTAAGAATGGGGCAGCTGTTAGGCTTGTAAAGTGTGTTGCTCACACTTAAAAACATCTCCAGTTCCTTCCGTCTGAGTTCTTCTTTTTCTATTTCTGTTAGGTTAACCTCACCATCTCCAGCTTCACTAACTGTAACCTCTGTCTTTCCTAACTGAACTTGACCAGAAGACTCACAAGTCTTTATGTCCACACTGTGATCTTCCTTCATTTCTGAGTCTAATGGTGTGTCAGCATGAGTGTATGTGGGTGTTACAACATGCATAGCTATGAACTGGTCAGCATGCATGTGGACTTGACTCGGCCCCATACCTCTCAATTCTTCCACTCCCAACAGCTCTTCCTCCTCCAGCTCTGGATCTGAGTGCTGTTCATCCATAGTCAACTTAATCACAGGGGTATCCCCAGTCTCCTCTGCAACTTCTTCTTGTTGCTTGTTCCCCCTGGTCTCAGACTGGTTGACTGCTTGATCACCTTGTGCCTCTGTACTTGGGTCATCCTCTGAATTTCCCAGGATCTCACGTACCACAGTTTTAGCCCATTTAAGGTGGGGGGCTTGGGAGTGCCGCTTGGGCTCCCCAGACACACTCCAAGCCCCACTCAGTCTGATCCGAATAGCTTCCACCTCCTCTGGGCTCATTGTTCCAGTGTTTATCTGATCCAAGATGGGCTGAAGTTGATCTAGGTTCACTTGAGAGCTAGAAATGTGAACCCCTCCTTTTTCTGTTACTTCTTTATTTTTTTCTCTCCATTGTTGGAGGAGTCTTTCAGTTTGTGAGTCTCTTTTCACTGTCCCCATTTCTGCATACAGGTGCTTCACTTTGCTCCTCATTTCTTCTACAGATTCTGTGTCACAAACCTCTGAAAGTGCTCTGGAATGGACATCATCTTCAGTTGCTTCTCCTGTGGAGATTTGTTGATCCCACTGAGCTTTATGCTCACTTTCTGTGTCCTGGTTGTTTATCATTGAGTGCTCTTCTTTTTTACTCAATGTCAGAAGCACGTCATCATCCTGAAGTTGTTGGGTGGCGTCATCACGAGCATGATGAGGAATTTCTAAATTTGGGTGATCTCTTTTCACTCCTCCCATCTGGTCAACCTGCGATGGTGACATTTCACTGGTTGTTGAACAGGGAGAAGTTTTCCCAATCGACTGCTTTTCTTTGCCCTGATCTTCCTTGTCAACGGTTTCCTTGTCCCCGATTAGCCATTCTTTCTCCCTCTTCTGAGCTCCCTTGAAGCCAAGAGGCGATGGGCCTCCACCTTCCCAGAATTTCTGACAGTCGAACTCTTTTTCAGAGCCCACTCTCTCATCATCTTCATCCACCCCACTTGACACCGTCACAAAGCCATCCTCGCCGGATGGCATTCTCTCTCTCTCATGTATCCACCCTGCTTCACTTCCTCCTTCACTCTCTGAGCATGCCCGGTAATCGCTCCCACCCTCTTCCTCTCTGTCACTCTCCTCTGTGTTATCTGTCACATTCTCTCTTTCTTCATCCCTCTGCCATGCTTCCTCTATCCCTACATCACTGTCAGAGAGATGTTCCTTCCCTTCCTCGTCTATTCCTCGCCAGATTTCACCCACCTTCTCTTCATCTACACTCACTCCCTCTAGTTCCCTCGCTGCATCTTCCCTGTGGTCACATCTCCCTCCGTGTCTTCCTTTATAACTGTTCGGGTCCGAGCACCTCTCATCTGGTTCCTCTTTTAGTTGCTGCCCATCTCTTCCCCCCTCTGCCTGTGACTCCATACTCCTCTCTACTTCTCTCCTTTGCTCTTTCCGTCCTGTGTGCCTCTCTCTGTCTACGAATTTATCTTTGCTATTTTTGCCCCTCTGTGGCTTTAACCACATCCTTCTCTGCTCTGGCACACTGCCTGTCATTTCTCCTCTATTGCTCTCTTGTCTCTCATTTCTTATTTGTCTTTGACTTTTGTCAAAAGTTTTTTCTTGATCTCTTTGTCTTTCTTTGTCTCTTTCCCTTTCAGAAGTGCCCTCTCTCCTTGGGTCTCGCTCTTCATAACTGTCCCTTCTCCTGTATCTTGTCTCACTGTCTGCATCGTTGCTCCAGTCTCCACTGCTCTGGGCTCGTGGCAGCACTGTGGGGGCCTGCTCATTTGGTGATCGACTGCCTCTGCCTTTCGTATCAACCGTTCTGGTACCACCCTCTCTATCCTTTCTCTTCCTATCACCCCCCTGCTCATATTCTCTGAATCGATCATCCTCTCTCTTGTAATTTCTGTCATCCTTTAAGTCTATCCCACTTTTCTTCCATCTACCCTCCTCCCTGTCAGCCAGTCTTGTTGCTCTCCTGTCATCCTCTCTGCATCGTTCATGGCCATCTTCTACTCCTTTCCTCCTGGATCTATCCACTTCCCTTTCTCTGTCTCGGTCCCTGTATCCCTGCCTTAATCGATCTCTCTCCCTTGTTTTGTCCTTATTGTCCTCCTCACTTCTGCTGTGTCGATATATCAACTCCTCTCTCTCTTTGTCCCTCATTCTTTCCCTCCTCAGCTCTCTCTCATCACTGTCTCCTTCACTCCTAGTATCTCTCCTTCTCACTCTTTTTTGTGCCTTTTCACTCTCCTTTCTATCTTTGTAGTTCTCTCTGTCCCTTCTGTGTGGGGAAGCTGTTCTCAGCTCCCAGTCAGGCCTTGGCTTTTCTCGTCTTCTTTCTCTTCTGTCCCATGAATCATTCTCTCTTCTGATGTTCTGAAACCCAATATCAGACTCCTGATATCTTTCCCTCTGTCTTAATTTCTCATCTTCTACATATCTTCTTCCAGTGGTTTTTCCCTCTTCTTTTGCCCTGCTAAAAAACTCATCTCGTTCCCTCTCTCTGCGCCTCTCTCTTTCTCTCTCCCAGTCATCTCTCTCTGCTCTTCTCGGCCTGTCTGTTTGCCTCCTTTCCCTTCTTTCTTCACCCATCTCAGTGGTGGATATAATTCTTCTTTGAGGACTTGCATCACCTTTTTTCATTCTGGGAAATGTGTCACCTTTATTTGTCCTCCTTTCTATCTCATGCTCAATCTCTTTCTCTGCATTTGAGAACAGTCTCCCGTTCCTGCTTCTGTCATCTTCTTGCCTCCTATCTCTCCCCCTTCTCTCTCTTTCTCCCTCTCTTGACCTGGACCCAAGAGCTCTGTCATCTTCATAGTATTTATCAAGTGTGTCCATATCCCTGTATCTTGCTTTGTCTCTCATTTTCTCAGTTTCGCTTTCTTTCCTCCTGCTTTCCTCTCTAAGGTTAATGCTCTCTCGCTCTGACCAGGAGGTCGTTCCTGGCCTGGGACTTGGTTCCCGGGATTTTCTTCCACCTGGCTGAAGCTTGTGGTCAGACATGTTTACATTTGCTAAAGTATCAAAGAGGGTGTAGATGGGCTTTTTGGTCCCCATAGCAGCATAGTTATTGGGGAACCTAGAAAAGAGCAACACATGTCAGTTTAGAAATGACACATACAGTACATATTAAAGCCAATGTGTTTTTCTGTCTGCATTTCCATTTTCTTGCCAGCCAAACTATCAGCTATGATATGAGAACTGACAACAGAAAAAAAAAAAAAAAACAACAAAAAAAACAAAAAAAAAAAGAACAAAA